>JAHQIW010005962.1:0-97790 GCA_019055375.1 Parelaphostrongylus tenuis | reverse complement strand
TGTAGCACTAATTCAATATCACTGAAGGAAACAAGAAAACAGCATCAAAGTTTCGCTATACAATATCAAAAAATTTGCCGTTAGGATCAGACAAAGATGAAGTACTCCGAACCCCAAAACGTCGTTCTTTTTTCGTTGCTAGAACATAGTATCAAAGTCTTTCTACAAATCAGACTTAGTATAGAGATCAACAATTTCAAAGCTTTTGAATGATTACTAATAGTTTAGCGGAAAATCTAATTTGGGTAAAAAAAAAAGTAGGAAAAATAAATTTCTGATGAAAAGTGGATATTTTTAAGACGACTAAGTGTTTTTTTTTTCACTGAAAGAACGTTTTACTGATCCCTTCTTTAATAATCCTTTTTTTACGGCGACTTAGTTTGCTCAATATCAAATGTTGTCAAAAGTTCACTCTGTAATCGAGATGCTCACTAGTAATGAAAGAAAAAAAAAAAACCAGTGTGGAGTTGTAACAAAGCACTCTCAAACTCAAAACGTAATCTTCTTCTTAACAACATGGAAGTCTTTTCGCAATCTAAGCTCACTATTAAAACCTTCAATTTTCAAACTATCGTGATTACTAATAGTCTGGTCAAAAAGCTCTGTTCAAAAGAATTACGAGGAAACACGTGTAAGTGTGCAAAATACGACTACATTCCACACCTCGTGATGAAGGCGGAGATTTTCAGGAGAGCAAGCGTTTTTTCATTAAAAGTACGTTATAGAAGCCCCTCCAGTAATACTCAACTTTTCAATAGCAATAATGTTTGACTATAAGCGAAGTTAACTATATAAGTACCAAGAAAGTACTAGGTGTAAAGCTAAGAGAAGACACTCCGAAAGCAAAACGTTATCTTCTGACAAGATAGAACGTAATATCAAGACTGTTTTACAAAACCAAGCTTAGTATCAAAATCAACATTTGTGAAGCTATCGAGAGGCTACAAAAAACATGCTAGGAGAAAAAGGAGCAATTGTAGGCAAATAGCATATATAGTTGGAAATATGCTCGTTTTCTAAAGAATGTGGTTTTCTTGTTGAAACATGGGAGAGTTTTTGACACGTTCTGTGCACTGAAAAACCTTTGTAGAGGTCTCTTTTATGACATTTACCAATTAGTAGTAACAATAAACTAGTCCCTTTCCTCATCCTCGTCTTAAAGCCTAGATTTGCCAGATAACTTTCCCATATTTCTACTGCTGCGCATGTGGTTCCCAAGTGGTTAAGCTTTCGCGAAGTGTATACGATTCTTTACTGAGCTGCCACTTCGTCTTCTCTGGAACCGTTAGACTCGAATCTACTGCTCACAGCAGATTATTCTTGCGACACGCCTTTGTGTTAATTTACCAATGAAGGAAAGTATATCAAAAGATCGACTGTTTTTGAAACCCCCAAAAAACATTCAATATAATTCCAAATAAGAATGATTTAAGCTCAAAAAAGGGGTTGGTAAGCCCAGGGTCATACACCGGTGTTTCGGAGGTTCGTCCTCCTCATCAGTGACCCCCGCCCACATTCAGCCCTGCATTGAAGCAAGGAGGGTGGCGTATGTGGTGATGGCACAGTGTACTATGACACTGTACCATCACCACCTCTCAGTCGATAGATTTTTGCTGTTAGATCAAAACTATATCAAAAGATCGACTGTTTTTGAAACCCCCAAAAAACATTCAATATAATTCCAAAAAAAGAATGATTTAAGCTCAAAAAAGGGGTTGGTAAGCCCAGGGTCATACACCGGTGTTTCGGAGGTTCGTCCTCCTCATCAGTGACCCCCGCCCCACATTCAGCCCTGCATTGAAGCAAGGAGGGTGGCGTATGTGGTGATGGCACAGTGTACTATGACACTGTACCATCACCACCTCTCAGTCGATAGATTTTTGCTGTTAGATCAAAACTAATTCAAAAGATCGACTGTTTTTGAAACCCCCAAAAAAACATTCAATATAATCCGAGGACGAACCTCCGAAACACCGGTGTATGACCCTGGGTACCAACCCCTTTTTAGCTTAAATCATTCTTTTTTGGAATTATATTGAATGTTTTTTGGGGTTTCAAAACAGTCGATCTTTTGATATAGTTTTGATCTAACAGCAAAAATCTATCGACTGAGAGGTGGTGATGGTACAGTGTCATAGTACACTGTGCCATCACCACATACGCCACCCTCCTTGCTTCAATGCAGGGCTGAATGTGGGGCGGGGGTCACTGATGAGGAGGACGAACCTCCGAAACACCGGTGTATGACCCTGGGCTTACCAACCCCTTTTTTGAGCTTAAATCATTCTTTATTTTGGAATTATATTGAATGTTTTTTGGGGGTTTCAAAAACAGTCGATCTTTTGATATAGTTTTGATCTAACAGCAAAAATCTATCGACTGAGAGGTGGTGATGGTACAGTGTCATAGTACACTGTGCCATCACCACATACGCCACCCTCCTTGCTTCAATGCAGGGCTGAATGTGGGGCGGGGGTCACTGATGAGGAGGACGAACCTCCGAAACACCGGTGTATGACCCTGGGCTTACCAACCCCTTTTTTGAGCTTAAATCATTCTTATTTGAAGGAAAGTATTGATCATCCATAACAAGTTCAAATGAAAGTCAATTTACGAAGATCTACCGTAGTTGATAATGTTAGTACGTAGATGAGAACTGGTACAAACAACGAAAACGAAAAGAACACGGTTTATGTGGTGACTATGGTTGTTCCCTGGAAAATCCCGTTGTTTCTTTGTTTTGTTGAGAGTCATGCCGTGAAGTCTCTAATAGATCGCTGTACCACTCCATTGAGTTGGACTCGATGTGGCAAAAAACACTTAGGTTGCGACAACGAAAAGTTCTAGACTACGGACTACCATCAATCTGGATTTGAATAAGAAACAGAGTGTTAGTGGGATAAATCCTTTTACTAGCAGCGTGCTAGTTAAGTAACCTGGGAAAAGTTTAATATAATTGGGCTTCCGAATAAGAACTACTATCTCGCCCTGATAGGGATGGCAAACAAAGCAAAAGGTCTTTGCACTGTGCACTCATTCACTATATTGAAATGTTAAACTACTTCAATAAATACTCTGAACAAAGCCTGAACATTCCACCGCGCGCTTATCTAACAAAAATTAAGATATTATTACTATTCAAAGAAAAAAACAAAAAAGTTTTGAACGTAAAGCAGAAGAGTCCTCTTGAGAATAACCGAAGGACTTCGTAGCAACAAAATTAATAATCAATTTCTTTTACAACCCGTTATCACATCTTTACTGTACTGTGGGACACAGTGTTTCCACAACTCGATTCGCTTCCTCACTTGCATCCTCCACAAAGCTTTCGAATTTTCCAAGTTGTTCGATTGCCGCCTGAAGACTTCGTTTTCTTTATGAATTACATAGGATAGTGGTGAGGAAATCTCCTTACGCTCTCAAACATGCAGCGTTAAGGTGTTTCGTAGGGCGTTCATTGACTGACTGCAAAGGGTTTTGAGTGAGGAGTCAAACCAGCACTTTGCTTACTGATAGGCTGCATTGCTAATCATTCAGCCACAGCACCCCTCTCTCCACTGGAACACTGAGAGTTTAACATGGAAAATGAAAGTGTGAACGAGTCGGCCATCACATTTCATCCACAACTGTGCCGACAATCACCTATGACTCTTCGACTTCTCGAGTTCTTAGTGTGTCAGGCCAGGCTATGTATACGCTGCTAAGGTTTCACGAAGAAAAAAAGCGGAGCAACACCAGCGCTATCATCAATGGGATGAAGGGAATGTTTGTATCGAAATGATGGAATCAAAAGTGTTAACAAAATTAATGAATTACAGGAAAAAACACTGAATAAAACGATAGAATATCAAAATAAAAACAAAAATGATACAGAGAATCAAACATGGAGGATCATGTTAACAAAGAATGCGGTAATCACAGGCTCGACCGCTTAGAATCCAAAACGCATGGTAAATTTTGTTTGCGGTCCTACGTTATCGTCTTCACCGTTGCTACCGCAAGTCTCCGATATTGCTTAGGATGGATTTCCTTGAGAAATCACGAGAGTTCGAGAGAGTGATCATAGAATATTTAAAAACTTCTCATAATCCACTGTATAGGGCGTTTGTCTAGGACGTTCGTCGGTCCATCTGGGCGTTTTACAGGCTCAACTCCCTCCTGGACTTAAATGTTTTTTGGTCGCTCAGGATCCTTGAACAGTCTTAGAGAATTCCTACATCTAATCTTTATGGATTCGACTTTTAGTGAACCTCGTCAGATATAATAAATCGTTTTAAACGGATTATCAGGCTTTATGAGGGACAGGTGTAGAAAGTATTAATTGACGTCAGTTGGGTGTTTTCGCTTTCTTCAGAGTTGAGCGATTCGAGCCTGATCAATCCCAGATTCAACGTCTGCGAAGCCGATAAGGAATTTCAGTAAGTCGTTCGTTTTTTTCAAAAAATCATGAAATATGACAGACTGTGCATAGTTTAATTCGTTCAGATTTCACTCAATTGACATTGTGTGTTGGATTTCCGGTAGCTTCTCGAGAAGAAAATAGTAAAGAGTATTTTTTAATAGTTTACTGTGGCTATCAAGATTTCAAGAATCTTATGCTCTATTCCGAGGATGTGGGAATTGGATCCAAACGTGGCCTTCCCAGTCATTTGCGATGGCCTGTGGATATATCAAGTCACTGTTGCTGACCTCTAAGGCAAGTACGGTACTAGTTCACCGACCGCGGAGCGATAGAAAGCTTGATGAGCCTTGGGCGCTGGGTCGAACCATCAATGGTCTGTCAAGTGTGTCGCAAAGCACCACTAACCACTGCACCGCACGCGCTCTAGTCATCTCAGACGAAGCTAGAAAATGCAGGAGAATGCATGGCGCATACTTCAGGGTTTGATCAACGCCACAACTATATCTTTAGCTCTTTTCTGAGGATAAGAATCAAAGTGGAATGAAAAAATAGTCAAAAATAACACATTTACAATGGTCAATGTTCTGAAAACAATCTCTAGAAAGAGATAGCCATATCACATCTTGTTCTCTGGTTTCCTTCTAAATTCTCCCGTCAGTGTTGTTTCTTCAGTTATCTATTTTCTCATATCTAATCTGATTGAATTCCATCACTCCACGTATAACCGGTTTTCTTCTCCGTTTCGTTGTTATTTGTAAACTAAAGTACGACTGATTTAGAAACGACCCACCTAAGACTCGAATTTGTCAATGCACAGGTCGCCCTGTCATTTCGTTACTTCGGCAATCCTTGTTAAACGAATCAGTTTTATCAATTCTATAAGAGCGCGTACTCCGTAGTGGTTAGAAGCGCTCTGCCACAAATACGTGAGCGGTCAATCTATGATCGATAGTTCGATTCTATAATTCAATTTTCTTTATGATGCCACGATTGGGAATCGAATGCACGTCGTGTACCTCCGGGACTGATCGAAGCCGAGAGCTTCACCCTCCATTTATACTCATTCTATAGAAAATCTGCGTTTGAGAGTGTTGTAGGCAGCGCTTCGATCTCACGGTTCGTGGTCATCAAGGTGTCTGCGATTGACAATATACTGAAATTCGCCTTGTTCTATAGCATTTCCAGAAGTTTTATGGTGTTATAATTGGATGTCCAGGGAAGTCGAGTAATATCCAAAACTTTGAGCCTGGGCTAAGACTTAAACCTACTTCTCACCCAACGCATGGCGCGCATTACCACTACACCCTGAGGTCTCTGCTCTGTCGCCACCGTTGCCATGATGATGTTATATAGGTTCAATGTTTTGTAAATCACTCAGTATTCCTTCATATGCAAATATGCTGACCTGGATGGGACAAGAATTTTTGAATCGTTCCAAAATTTACCATAGAAAGAAGGAAAGGAGAAAAAAAAGAAATAACTCGTTTCTGGGTATATTTCCTTTTCAGTATCCTGCGGTTTACTCTCTATTAGTGCTAGTAGAGTGAGCAAAAGATTTTTGACGCAGAGTGGCCCTCAATAATCTTTTTGTTTCTTTGAGAACTTCAATCCTTTAAAGTTTTATCAAACACGTTATTCCCCTCTCTTCGCTAAGCTTGTGACTTTCAGTCATGAGCTTGCTTGAAAAGTTCTTATTTGTCATCCGTCTTCAGCTCTATGCAACTTATCTTCTTCTTCAGTTGTTTTATCAGAAGTTGATCCAGGTAAATCATTTCCAATCACATTTTGCTCATTTCTGTTCCATTATTAGTGATCATTGGAGTTAAAAGAGAGAAAAGATGCGGGTTAATACACGTATGGTTGCTGCTTTCACCCAGTAGTGGATGAAAATGAAGCCGAAAACTTTTGATTCGAATCGGTGTCCTAATCATCATGAGCTGCTTCAACACTTGATTTATGTTAGAGTGACCATTTCCTGCTCAAAGCTAAGATTTTCTATGGATGACAGATGCAAGGCAACGAGTAGGATGAAGGAATTGCTGGAATGTGAACATTATGCGGTGACAGGCGAATCAAAAGAAAAAGCTATGCATACTGCAACATCAGAGGTTAACCACATTCTGTGAAGGCTGGGTGCAAAAGTTCAAAAAAACCGGGATATTCATGTAATGTGGAGTCATTTCATATATAAAATGTCTTAGTTTCGATGTTGAAACGTAACACTTGAAGTACATAGTAGTTCAGGACATCAAATTATTCTTCCACGATTGAAGTCTTTCAGCCAAATTAAGTTGTGGAGTATAATTTGATTCACGCATACACGAGAATTGCAAATTATGTATATAGAACCGATGCAGCGAAAACAGAAAGTGCATGTCTTGGGTCTATCTTTGTCTTAGGAGAAGCCTCTTCTAGATCGAATTTGAGCCCCAACCTTCCATCTGAATATATGCTATGCGGCAATTCAAAACCTGGATAGGTATTTCCTTGCGAGTCTCCTTCTGAACTTGAGTATTATGAGGAGTTTGAATTCTTTAATTAGTATTATACCTTTCCTTCGAGTGCTTTATTAAGACCACGCTCAGACCTTTCTTTAATTAGTTTTAGTTTTCCTTTTCGCCCGTCTCTATGTGACGTCGTATGCTAGCATTTCAATATTTGATTGATTCTACTTCAGCTGTTCCGAATATGGGAAGGGACTGCAGAAATACCAAGCAGGAAGGCACGAATTTACTCGATTGTCTGGCGGCACAAAGTATCTCCAGGAGAAATCGCGCGGAGAAGCGACTTCATTCTTGCATCAGAATATGTTGATAACATCGATATACTTAGAAGCTCATACTGGACTGTTTATACGATTGAAAAAGTGAGTGATTTTGGTTTAACATTGTTGATGTACTGGCTTGGAGTTGTCGCCTTGTAGTTTTTGCCAAACGGGACTTTAGCTCCTTCTTACAGTAGGTAAGACAGCCTCAAAGTTGGGTGATTAAGCATTTGTATGCAATAAATAATACAACTACAATAATTAACAATAAACGTTTCTACAAGCAGAATGAACAGTACTCCACCAGTACCTCAAGTATCAGTGTTAACATTACATAATATCTGTGAAGCACGTTGATGACTAGCCTTCTAAGACTACATGACAAGCAATAACGAGTTCTGAAGGTGACGGCTAGTTCGAGAACGGTTAATGCCCAATGCGATGAGTGGATATATACCCCGAGTTACTTAACAGACTACGAAACAAAGTAAAGAGCAAAAGGTATACAAGGTGACTAATTGGAAGTGGGCTATGTTACGGTCATTCAGCTAAATGCGTATGAAGGAAGTGGGCGACTAGCTGGAGCACAGGAGCGCTGCAACTATGTAACTACCTCCGGTGTATTGTCGGCCAACGCTTATATACGGAGGGAGGCCCAAGGCTCTATCTGATTAAGAAAGGTTCTCAGGAAACGCTTGCTGTTCAAGTTAATATGCATGATATCTGATCGAGTAAGTGTCACCGGAAACGTTTACTTGTCTTGGTTGATCAATTTCTAAATAGAAGATTAAATACTCAACGTTATGCGGTAGGATCCAGGCATAGAATAGAAAAAAATAGCAGTTATTTGGAGGAATAACTACTATAGTTGACTTGAATGGCTGTTCTTAGATGTTGTGGCATCTAGCCAAGTGCCTGATGTGGACGTGTGCACCCAATGAAAATGTTCGGTAGAGCAAAGGTATATAACACCATTGTTGCATATTGAGTTAAATACGTTAGTGTGGAAATGGATCTTTTAGTTGATACGTGCTCTATTTTTCAAAAACGAAAAAGACCTATGCTATTCTCTATCAGCTACCCAGTTCCCCTCGGGACTTGCCAAATCGAGAAACCTCGTGTTTATATTTTGCTCATAAATTAATTATGAAAATGTGTGGCGCTATAAGGGGTCAACTGAGTCGGTGTTCTTATCAACACAAGCTTATTCATCACCATCGACCGAACAGTGTAGCTACTAAAATCGAGATGGTTTAGGTGAGCTGAAAGAAATTCCAAAGAGAAGTTCATAGAGACCTTGAATTTGGACTACATTGAACCCGATAATTCTGAGGACCGACTATCGCTTGACCATGGCAGTGCTCCAATAATTTCTCTATTTTTTTATCCAGTGGATGCAACCTTGTTTCAGCCTCTCCATTCAGTTCAATATACACAGTACCAATATAGGCGGTGACCAATATAGGCGAATCTGGCTGACGTTCTGAAAGTTTTCGCATTTCTCAGAGCCTTCAAAAGCCAAGTTGACATGCAGTCTACTCAGTTAAACACTTTCATAGCCACAGCATGCAGAACTTTGGGTACAGTTCTATTATGGAGGCAGCACTTCGACCCTTTGTAAAAGAGTATTTCTTAGTATTTTTTAATGTTCGAAGAATCGATCGATAACATAGGTCAAAACTTATCTTTGAAAAATCCTTCTTATTTCGCTGAGAGAGTAGAAATAAAATTTCGTATCTCATTAAAAGAATTTCGATGACCAAAACTTTTCCTTCGCAGTTTTAGCAGTTAGTCGTTGACCAAATTTTAAGGATTCCAACTATTTAATTTGTTCTTGAAATGGATCACGCCTTACGGTGTAATAGCCAGAAAAAAGATTGGGTTTCGCAAAACTGGATCACTTTTTTACCCGCTCCTCACCTTGATACCTTGGAAAAAACGTATTTTCTGGTCATATTTAATGTTCAAGTAACCATTTGATAGTTCAGATCATAAGGATTTTAGTGGTATATATCGTCTCCATAAAAGCCTTTCTATTGCGCTGAAAGAGCGAAAATCATTTTTTGTTTCTCATTCAAAGATTTCTCGCTGATCACAGCAATTTTTTGATGTTGCAGTAATTCGATAGATTGGCCTTAAGACTTCCAATGATCTATTTGGTTTTGAATATCGACCTTTGTATCACGCTGTAGCAGCTAAAAGAAGATTGGACTTTTCAAAACTGGGAAAAAGCATTGAGTGCAAGGCCCAATTTTCTTTCGGTTCTTATGAAGCACTACAATGTTATTAGAATTGTTGAGATTTGATCTATCGTTTCCTTCCTAAAACTATAAGAGAGAGGTTACGGTCAGCGAGAAATCTTTCAATGAGAAACAAAATATTATTCATGTTCCTTCAGCGCAACAACAAGGTTTTTTCGATGGTAAAATACACCTTTCAACTTTTTTGATTTAAGTTATCGATTGATTATTTAAACATTGAAAACCCAATGGATCAAAGTGAAGAGAAAATAGTCGGATTGGTCCATTTTTTGCAAAAACCCAATCTTCTTTAGGCTGTTACAGCGTAATAACAGGTTCGTCATAAACCAAATAAATTATTTGAATCCTCGAGATTTGACCCATCGACTGACTACTAAAACTCCGAAGGAAAAGGTTTGGTCAGCGAGAAATCTTTTAATGAGAAACAAAGTACTATTTTTGCTCTATCAGCACGATGACAAGGCCTTTTTGAAAGCGAAATACATCGTTCAAACCTATTAATGTATGCTATCCAATAACTATTTGATCATTGAAGAAGACCAAGAAATACGTTTTTCACAAGGGGTCGAAGTGGCGCCTCCATAAAAGAACAGTACCGGACTTTGTACATGCTTCATGTTGGCTCACCTATAAAAGAAAAGTATAAAGCGTTCACACCGAGGCTCAGTGGTTGTCGGATGTTCGTTTCGTTGAGATTGAATGGGGCGTTGAAAACCCAACAGTTCCTCTTGAACATCATTTGTATGAAAATATGCTCGTTCAATATGGAAGCGAAAAGCCGATGACTGGTAGCTATTATTAATCACTGTCTCGACGGAGCGAGTTCGAAGTTTCGAACACTGCTTATTTAGGAATTTCTCTTTCTCCGTGAACACTTGAAAGATGAAATAGGGCGAAACGATATAGTTGCTCAAATTTGTTTGCTGGCTCAACTCTGAAGGGAGTCGTAGTAGAGCGACATTCATAATATACACATTTGAAAATCACACGCTGCTATTGACTCTAAAAATAGCGGAGATCTCCCAATGCTCCAGCCGCCTACAACTGATTCGAAAAGTCAACATAATGGTTGGCTTACCTCCATCGCAGGGCTTGAAGAAACAAATAAGCTGAGCAATTTCTAAACGCATCCGTTAATGTAGTAGTGAAAACATAGGGCTTATGCCTACCTCCTCAGCACTGTTGTTGTTTCTGTTCTCATAGGTATTGAGTTCTATGAAGTGTTAAGGTGATATTATGACCACCAAAAATCAGATATTTAGACTCCTGCAACATTGCACCAAGCGGCTGCTATAACATACGATAGTGCCGACTGAAGATTTTATATCTACTCCAGTTCATCAGTGACGAATAAAAGGCATACATAGTATAAAGTGGCTCTTCAAGATTGATTTACCTTCTCTTCCGGCGGTAAACAGCATTGATGATCCCATGAGTGGTAATTTGTTTGATTTGTTTAGGCTGCGACCATTATTTTGCGCGTGGAGGTAATCTCTAATTTAAGATCCCAAGCATTGCTATTAACATTGTGCCGCCCTACTTATGTTCAATTGAATCAGTTCAGTAGGTCAATATGCAACCAGCGTGCACAATTCCTCTGCGATCGTCCAAGCAAATAATTTGTGTTTTAACTTTTCCGAGCGATTGTGATAATTACAGCTAAGTCGTCTCATGGCTAGAGTTACAGAGCGAATCTGAGTCATTATACCATTTTGTCATGATATATTTCCAGCAAGGAGCGCATGTGGCGCAGTGGTTAGAGGTGCCCTGCGTCGCACGCGAGGTCAATGGTTCGATCTCGCGCTCATGGCTCACCAAGCCATCCATCCCTCCGGGGTCGGTAAATTGGTACCAGACAGGTCTCAGACTTGTCTGGGAGGATAAGCAGCACTGACTCGGTTCAGCGGGAGGCCACCGCGAGTCATTGTATAGGCCAGATGTGTATTCAATCACCTCAAACCAAGTTAAAAATTGAAGTCGAATGCATGGCGCATCCCTCAGGGATTGATCAACGCCAAGAGCTTTATCCTTTATCCTTTTTTATATTTCCAGCAAGCGAAACAATAATGTCAATATGGAGTTTAACTGAGCCTTGGCATGGACGATCAATCTGTTGGTTTATTGATAACGCTCATAAAAGGTGTTTGGCGATATTTACGCGGCCAAGAGAAAACCGAGTGTAAAGACTGCCCATTCAGTGATTTTTCCACTTATTGGCAGGTGTCAATAGTACGGCAGTGTCTTCGCTATGTAAGGGATTGGGCTCCCTCCCGGAGGATTGGCTAAAGACGAATAGCCTCTTCAACTAAAGAGGTTGCTAAGGCCGAAATACGTATATTGGACTGTAAAAGTGCCCATACCATACTACACCCATGGCTCAAAAATAATTACCGAACTCATAAGAATTTATTGGAAAGCTTTATTATGGCGGGCATATCAGCAGTATCGTCTTGTTCGGAGTCTTAATGATTAGACTTGGTACTCAGATAAAAATTGTTCTTTGCGATATGGACTTTAGCACTCGTTGCATCAAGTACAATCAAATAGGATGGAGCACGGCACGAGTGAAAAATTACCATTCAACACTGTCTTGCTTTTTAAGCCGAACGTTTGCCGCCATGAAGTGGCCTAACCTCTCCCTGTGTTCACCTGGACACAGAACAGTGCTTGCTTTATTGCCCGTCATTATCCAAAAATACCGAGTGGTACGCAAAGCCTTGAACGCTGCACGGGAGTCGAACATGCGTTCCATCCTATCCGTGGAAGCGTGTTATCCGCTGCACTATCGGGGCTTTTGTTCCGCCATCACCCTTTCTGCCGTACATGTTAGCATTAACTTTTCAACTGAAGCTCGCCATATCATGTCCTGGTCTATTGATGAGTTTCCTGAAAGTCGTAGCAGATCTTTCATTCGATGATCTTGTTTAGGACTGTGTACTATTTGTACTACTTCCGGAACCAGTCTATTCCTACCACATCAGTAGATATCCCTTCATGTATATACCTATGTTTGAAAAGGTAAGTAGATTATTAACAATCTTATCTAATATTTCAATGTTCACGACGGAAGTCGTTCAATTAGTTTTTCAAAACGGCCTTCTCTTATTCAGGATGTGATTATGGTAACTGAGAGTGACTTTGAGAAGATACGTTCTTTTCAGGCTCTTGCGGTTGCTGAGGTGACCCATGAGGACTTTCTCAGATTTGGGCAACAACTTGGAGAGAGACCGCAACCGAAAACTGTGCTGTTCACAAATACCGCTCGATGTGGCAGTACGCTGTTTGGGAGAATGCTCAACAGGTGCATTTCAAACAGTTGGTGTACTATTTCGATGACGTTTTCATCTACTCAGAAATTTATGAGTGATTGCTGTATGGGCCTCCCAAAATGATGTTTTGTAGTCTCAAAGTTATGCGTATATCCATTCCATCTTTCAACCTTTTAGGAGCAATGAATTTTTCCGTTTTTTCACAGAATTTTAGTGATTATTTGATAGGTTAGATCTTTCTGTTTCAACGTTGCTTTTGGTTTCTCAGAAAATCTCTTACTGTGCTGGAGTAGCGAAAATAAAAGTTAAAGCTCAAAATTTTAAACTCGGCACGTTTCGACGCAATTATAGCCAGAGGTTTTCCCCCGACTTTTAGTGATCAATCAACAGCATAAGTTTCGGCGATTTTGAGAATGTTTCCGCTTCTAGTAAGGGCGTTGCTAACCCTTTTGGGACCGCGTGTATCACACATGGTGCACTCGAATATTCGTGATTTCCTCGTCAACTATAGACTTCTCGTTAGATTTGAATTAGCCATTCGATAGCTGAAAAAATTGCGGTTCTGAAGGTGTCTTTGGCTTTTGAAAATGCTTTTTCAGTAAGCTGTAGCAATGAAGAGAAAATTGAGTTTTTTTTTCTTCGGAGTGTACACTGTGATTTGCATTCGTGTTCACATGGTTTTTTCACAGAGCAAACGTTTTTTCATCAAGTTTCAGTAATCATTCGATAACCCGAGAACTGATGATTCGAAATACACACTTAGTTTTTGAAGTGAATACCATCTCTAGGTTTTTGAGCGCTGTAAATATGATGAACAGATCTGCTTTCGATTCCGGAGTTCTTTGCGAGCTTCGCTTTTTTTTATGCCTGGCCTTACAGTAAAGTTATGATAACGATTGCAATAGCTTGAAAAGTGATGATTTCGAAAACTGATTTAGCTTTTTAACTGGTTTTTAGTGCTTTGAAATAAGGGAACTAAAGTTACATTTTACAACTCCGAGTGAACGTCTAATCTCTTGAACTTCGTAGTGGGTGTTTTGGTGACTGTATAATGAAATTCGGACCCTAGAGACAATTTATGATTAGAAGAAATAATATGTTACCAAAGACCTCCTGTATAAGTCTTTCTTAGTAAGAATGATAGTCCACGTGTTCTAAATATTCCCACTTTTCAGTACCACGGTAATATCAAGGGGAAAATGACGCTTGTCCATTTCTTACTTCTTATTTTTTTGACGATATGCAACGAAGTGAAATTAAAACAAAATTTTCCGGCTTTTGATTTTTTCAAGAAGCTTATGCTTTAGCACGCAGTGGAATAAGCTTTCATAAAGCCCACAGTCATAATTGTGTAGAGTACTTCTCTAGAGAAATTGCATATTTCTCACCCAAATTTTTCAAGCCTTTCACTAAGGTTATTAATATTTTGTTTGAAGTATTTATTCAACAATAAAGAATTAAACAACAATCGTCGATCATTAGCAGATCATCCTAAATATCAGTAGCGGTCAACATTTATCCGCCTTGCATAGAATTTTGCTTACTGCATTCAACAAATTATGCATTATATAAACAATAAACATCAAATCCTAATGCCTTCAGTAATATACGACATGACTTTTCGACCCAAATTATACAACTTGTAGAACGTCGAAACTCCTAATAACACATTTCTAATTAGCAGTATTGGAACAAAGTAAATAAATATACTGCTTACATCGACTGCATCTCGTGCTTACTCATTTAGCTTTGCTTCGGGCATAAGCACTATTTACACGTATTACCAATTTTCTATAACATCCAATACAAACGCCCACGACGTGGCAAAGTGACTTCGAGAATACGCCTGGGTGTCGAATGTGGAGCGACATCATCTTGTAAGTTTTTGAAATAAACATCCATCTTGAGATCGGGGAACGAAAATTTTCTTAACGAAGCCTTTGCACAAATTCCACGCGTTCATCAGGCACATATGCGTCACGAGGTGGAGGAACAGACGGATGTATCTGAACAGTGAAATTAGATAATGTGAAGCATTATCACAGCAAAATGCACTCACCATTTACATGTTTTCCTGGTGTATGAGCAATACGCAGCCATTTGGTCGGTGAAATCGACGAGTAACTTGTGCTTGTTGTAACTCTCCACAACCTCATACTTCCTCGTCGTTGCATTGATAGTGGGACTGTGTGCGGTGGAAATCATCACTGCATCTCCCTTATCATTTCGCCTGAGCACCATCACTTCTATCTTAATCTGCATGGCCAATGCCTGCTCTTTGTACAATTAGTGCTGCATAAATTCTCTAGGTTATCCTCGCCTACCACGGACCTCCCTCTTTGAGGGATCCCGCCCGGTTAGTCGCGAGGGCACGTGGCGCGTCCCCAGGTGGTGGATAGGGGAATAAAACGCGAACCAAAAGCGACCGTGTGCTTCCCAGAGACGCAGGTGGATTCAGGGGACGAGCTCCCTGCTTCTGCAGTGCCGACTTGACAAAACTCTATTTCTACGAGTCAAGTCGGCCAAAAGCCTGCAATCAAGCGGCTGGGAAGTACATGGGAGGCGGTTAGGAGTCGCCTCCAACAAATAAGCTCCTCCCGCTCCTCCGAGAGAGACTGGCAAGCTACTCGTGAGTACCCAGCCCCCACGTTTAGAGCCTGGCAAGCTACACGTTGGGTATCAAAAATGCCAAAAAACAGTAAACAAATATGGGCCTCATTCCCCTGACCCCGAAAGAGCCCCTGGTACGGCAGCGCCAGGTAGGACGAGTACGGAGAGGCTACTAAAATCTCAGGGCCGAACTAGGCTGCCAAGATCGAAACGGACTAAAATGACGATCTGTAACCTACAATGCAAGAACCCTTGCTCAACAATCCGCTGTAAAAGATCTGTTGATTCAAGCAAGAAGAATAAGGTACGACGTCATTGGCCTGGCTGAGACGAGAAGGCGCCATCCTTTTCACGCTGTCTATGACACCGGAGAAGAACTGTTCCTTGGAACATGCGATCGCAGAGGTGTCGGTGGCGTTGGCGTCCTCGTCAAATCGAATTTGACTGTGAACATTGATTCGTTCGATCAACTAACAACCCGTATCGGACGATTACGGTTGAAACGATGTGGTTCTATGCCGGCTTTGACCATCTTCGTTGCTTACGCACCAACATCAAGCTATGACGAAGACGAAGTCGAAGCGTTCTATATGGACCTCGAAAAATTCTTCAGAGAAGATCATACATTCTTCAAGGTCATTGTCGGAGATTTTAACGCAAAAATTGGACCTAGAAGAACGTCTGAAGAACGTCACATAGGGACCCACGGACTAGAATGGAATGAACAGGGTGAGAGGCTATCCGAGTTTATCATGACGACCCAAAACCATCCATGGTAACTCGCAATTCCAAAAGCCTCTCTCTCAGCGATGGACGTGGGAGTCTCCCAATGGAGAGTACCATAACGAAATAGATCACATCATAGTAAATCGAAGGTTTTGCCTGACCGACGTCGCTGTTGTTCCCAAGTTCTACACGGGATCAGACCATCGCCTCCTTCGCGCAAACGTTCCGATTTTCGAGGAGAGGAGAGAAAGCCGCTAAATACAAACAACGAAGTCCCAGAACTACCATAAACTGGGATGTATTCAAATCATAGTCGGCTCTTGGGAAGATACCGTTGTCGACAACATCGACGAAGAATACGATCGACTCGTTGAATATCTTCACGTTGGCGCTAAAAAAAGCCGAAAGTCCTAAGGTCACGAAGAGACGCTTGTCTCCGCAGACACTCGAGCTGATACGTCAACGTGGAATCGCAAGAGCCGCAGGCAACCGAAACCTTACGTCCGAACTTGCGAAACGATGCAGAGAAGCGATAAAAGAAGACCTTAAAGAGAGAAGAGCAGCAGTTATGGCAGAAGCTGCAGAAGCTGGGAAGAGCATTCGCAAAGCCCAGCGAGGCTTCGCCAACTATAAGACCAAGATGATTGCACTCCGATACCCCTGACGGGACACTTACAGCTTCCAGAAGGGCTATGGAGAAAATCATCCACCAGTACTACTCGGATCTCTTCGCTAGCCATGTTCTCTTACCGTCATATAAATTGAAAGAGGACGAATATGTCGTTCCACCGGTCCTTCCTTCCGAAATCCGACATGCTATATCGTCGGTGAAAAACAGAACAACACCCGGTCCAGACAGGATTAGACCAGAAACACCTGAAGAACCTGCCGCCAGTTCTCATCAACACCCTGGCTCGGCTCTTCACTCGCTACCTGTCAGAATGCAAGGTCCCTATTCATGGAAAACCAGCAAGGACCGTATTGTTGTTCAAAAAGGGAGACCTTCACGACATAGGCAATTATCGCCCAATCTGCTTGCTGTCCGTTGTCTATAAACTCTTTACTCGAGTCATCCTGAACAGGACTGACAGAACACTGGACGAAGGACAGCCATGCGAACAAGCAGGGTTCAGAAAAGGATTTAGTACCATGGACCATATCCACACGATCACAAGACTCATTGAAGTTTCGCGAGAGTACAAACAACCATTCTGTCTCACTTTTATCGATCTGAAAAAAGCCTTTGATTCAGTGGAAAACAGAAGCGGTTATAGAGGCTCTGGATAACCAGGACGTCCCTACTCGGTACATAATGATCCTTCGTGAGCTTTATAAAGATTTCACGACCAGAATATCTCCATTCTACAACAATATCACCATTGACGTAAGAAGAGGGGTTCGACAAGGCGATACAATATCGCCAAAACTATTCACTGCCACCCTACAAAACGTCATGCGAACATTGGAATGGGACGAAATGGGAGTGAAAATTGACGGTCGACAATTAAACCATCTTTGCTTTGCTGACGATATCGTTCTCATAACACCAAACATCAGCCAAGCGGAACGAATGTTGACTGATTTCGATAACGCCTGTGGAAAGATCGGTCTTCAACTGAATCTAACGAAAACAATGTTCATGAGGAACGGATGGGTTTCTAATGCCCCATTCACGCTCAACGGAACGACAATTTCCGAATGCTCCAGTTACATCTATCTAGGTCGTGAAATCAACATGATGAACGACCTAGCCCCAGAGTTGAGCAGGAGGAAACGAGCGGCTTGGGGAACGTTTAAGAGAATCGAAGATGTAGTGAAGAGGACAAAGAACATCCGACTCCGTGCCCACCTTTCCGACTCGACAATCATCCCTGCCCTAACGTATGCAGCAGAAACCTGGTCGCTACGTAAGCAGGATGAAAGATCACTTGCCGTTATCGAACGCGCAGTCGAAAGGTCGATGCTAGGAGTATCTCGTATTTCGCAAATGAGACAAAGGATCCGAACTTCCGACCTACGTCAACGATCGAAAATCAGAGACGCCGTTCTACACGCCA
This sequence comes from Parelaphostrongylus tenuis, assembly GCA_019055375.1. Lineage (NCBI taxonomy): Eukaryota > Metazoa > Nematoda > Chromadorea > Rhabditida > Metastrongylidae > Parelaphostrongylus > Parelaphostrongylus tenuis. Next base: position 79,701 of record JAHQIW010005962.1, on the reverse strand, counting down.
GGATATCGAAAATAAGGTGGGCCGGACACGTGATGCGCTTCAACGACAACCGATGGACGAGAGCCGTTACCGACTGGATTCCTCGGGACGTCAAGCGCTCTAAAGGTAGACCAATGACCCGTTGGTCCGATTTCTTCACGAAAGCGATGGAAGAAAGATATGATGCTCAGCGAATTCCTAGAGCAAGGAGGACCCACTGGGCTACTCTTGCACGCGATAGGGAAAAATGGAAGAGTTGCTGGTACCCGCTCGAGTCACTCGACGATCAACGGGACGACAGGTGATACAGGTGATCCTCGCCTATTCTTTCTGCTCCTCCCGATCAAGTGCGTTTTCTTCTGGAACAGAGGCTCGGCAAATTCAATACTAATGTATCAACTGCCAGTTTAGAGGTGTCGTCCCTCGTCCAGCAAGCCTTCCATTGAGTCCATCACAAAACTGATCCATGGCATTATGTTGTTTATCGATTTTGTTCTACTAGCCGAGATCCATCGACTGAGAGGTGGTGATGGACAAGTGTCATTGTACACTGTGCCGTTACCACATACGCCTCCCTTCCCGCTAAAATGCAGGGCCTAATGTGGGGCGTGGATTACTGGCGAAGAGGGCGAAACTTCTGTAACACGCGTGTATGGCCCTGGCGTAGCAACCTCACATAGGCTTTAAACATTCTCTTGAAATCATCGCAACACTGTCTGCAATTCGTCCCGCGCGCTTGGGGCTTGTGCCTGCACAGGCTTATGGGATCGTGTTATGCATGTATCCTCCTACACTGCACAGTTTGACTAGTTTCATCCCGTATCTGTGCCCTATTGCTGCGAGGATATTGTAGCAAAACAATTTTTTCCTTGAAGGGTGCCATTGATATCAAATCATACATTCTTACTAGGTCTATATGCGATTTGGCGATTCCTATTGACTAGTTCTAGGAGCTTCTTATTCTTGTGTAGTCTGTCCTTTCCATTTCACTTGGAGTTGTCGGGAAATGCAAATTCTTCTTGCACGGTAACCCAGAAAATCACATTGCCCAGAATATGCAATGGCTAGTATAGTTTGTGGCTAATGTCAAATCATCATATTTTGTAAGCTTGATACAGCAGCCAATCCAGCGCGTTGTGAAGCATTAGGCTTCGATTATCAGGATAGAATAGATCTCAGCACCCACTTATATATAAAACTTGGATTCGCTGAAACAATGATAAATTGTGTAGCCTGTTATACTTACTAGATCTCCTCAATACGACTGACCTTTCCTGCACAGAATTCTACACTCCATGGGTTACCATCTTCCTCGTGTGTATTGTTATATAAATCATTGGAATTGAACAAATCTTTGCTACAAAAACTTGGTTATGGCAAGAATTTTCGATGACTTGGCATGGCATACATTGTGCAACAGCCTCTTCTGACATACTCTTCGTTGTTTTCCAATTTCCCAGTCATTATTATAACTCTTAAGTGTTGTTTATAATAAAATATATCCAAACTGATCGATTTATATTATTATTTTCTTTGTACAACTTATTACGATTGACATAATGCCAGCATTGCTGTGATTCCATAGTAAAAGAAAGCTTTTCTTTTTATACATAAACGCTATATTTGCACTAAAAGCATACGAATGTGTAGAGAAATTTTTGAACTATAGAACTATTACAAGAGATCTCAGACTTTTATCTGAACCGATGAAAAAACCTTAAACAAATTCCAGAAATCGGCTATTTGCAATGCGTGTGGCTATTACAACTGGTGGTCGCGAAAGAATTATGCGCTGTAGTCATCTTCCTTCTTCGGCGTGCATTCTCGCGCGTCTCCCCCTACTTGGGCTGCCCGCAGCGGCCTTAAAGCCCGCCTCGGAAGTGCGATCTTTGTTATTAATTTGGAAGTTTTTCTTCTCAATTTTGTAAACTTATCAAGGTTTTGTGCAAAAAGTTATAGAAGAAACGTCGCTCTATTAATCTATGAACTTAGCCTTTTATTTCCACTCCACTGCCAAATAAGCCTTACTACTATGACTAGGCCTATCTTAGGAGTGCAAAACGTAACCTGCTCACGCTCTTCCGGCGCATATGACGACATTTCCAAAACCAATTCAGTCTTGGAATCACCTGAATTTCTACTACCCTATAAATACTCAAAGTCTGTTGAAAGACCATCCACAAACCCTGGCCATCTCGGTGCCTTTTATGGCACGTTATGCAATCCCCATCACGACAGCCATTCACACACCCTAATCGAGCAAAAACTGTGCGCCAGGCGTGAAACTTAGTGTTATTTTCTCTGCTGCAGCGATAAAAAAGCTTTTTTAGTCAGCAATCGTAGCACTGAACTCGTAGATTTTTAAACTAACGCATGGTGACTATGGTTTATGAAAAACCTCTGTCCGACGAGGAAAGCATTGAGTGTGGAACTTAATTTTTTTCCGCTGTCACAACGCATTACGAAGGTTTTTCTCAAAAGCAAACACCTTGACGATGATACCGAAATTCAAGCTATCGATTGGTTACTTATGATTCAAGAAAAAGGAAAAAATACTCTGCCCCCTACCGACGTTGACCACTATATATATATATATATATATATATATATATATATCATTCACAGACCGGGAATAACCGTTTGTTATGGCGAACCTCCAGCTCTAACGGCCCTATCTTTAGCTTTGGGAGATTTGATGGACGAAACGGTAAGTGATTTCATTCATTTGAAAATTTTTACAGTACTTACATCGCTTTTATAAGGTTAATGACCATAAATCTATGCCATTAAAGTGAGTAATGCAGCATTTCTATTTCACACAGCTGCTAACAACAGATTTTTAGAAGGTGCGAAATCTGCTTCATGCGTGCATAGCTTGCATGAGAGCGCATCTTCCAGATGGTGTAATATGCGTATTAAAAACGCAGTCATTTGAAGCGAAACTAGTACCTCTCTGCAAGGATATCGCCAATCTCAAACACATCTTTATGTTCCGCAAGAAGGCACTTTTTTCTGTGGAAAGGATTTGTCGATGGTGAGCTTCGACTTCACTCATTACTTCAGGTCTCCATTTACTGTATTTATTTATTTATTTGATTCGTCATCGCAGTTTTTTTTTCACCGTGAAAATTCCAGTGCTTCTAGTATCCAATTCCTTTTTCGTCTTCTTCTTGAACGGCGCAGAATACTGGTTGAGCGAGTCTCCTTGCAGTCTCAAGGGTAGCTTGCTGTGGCGTTCCATAGGGCGTTGTTGATGACTGCCGGAGAGAGTTGGGGAGGAGGAGTGGAGCTCGGCTTCAAGCACGCCGCCATGAGCATCACAACCACTCTACACACACGCAAATTTTCAATAGCAGCCGGAAATTCCATTATGATAACTTAGAAAGTAAAACATGTGCAAGTATTATATTAGGCGACGAGAGATAAGGGATAAAGCTTTTGGTTATGATCAATCTCCGAGAGGTACGCATGCATCCATCGTCCACAAGCATCGTAAGAGGTGATTGGATGCATATCTGACCATCACAGTGACTTGCAATGACCAACCGATATATGAAGTCAGTGCTGCTATACTTCTAGCCAAGTCAGTAACGATTTGGCTACCCCGGACTGTTGGTAAGCTTGATGAGCCACGACGACGATCTCAATTATCAACCACTTGTGCGTCGCGCAGATACCTTTCTAATTGAGGTTTTCGATCCAAGTTATATCATTGGTACCAATGAAATTAAATTCTTTCAAGGAACAACTAAAAGTCAATTGTACGCTCAACCTGACGGCTGTATAGCTCAGTTCCCTAAAGAACTTTGATATAGTTCGTGGGAGTCACTTCAATTTTTGGAAAAAGTACACATGATGTTCATTCACCTAATAAACGGGCTGACTGTAGTCACGGATGGATTGTTGAGCTCTTCGAGAGTTTCAGTGGTTAAAGACGGCATTGCATCCCCTCCTACATGCTCCAGTTTACTTGGTTACCGGCTGTGGTTGAACAAATGTGCACGTTAAGTTACACATTTATACGCATACATCTATATACAGATGCAAGTATTTTTGCATTTGTAAGATATCAGTGCGGTACATCAAAAACCATATCCTCAGCCTTGATGTGACATGAAAATGCGAATTGTCTCTTGTGGTTCTAACTTTCATAAATGGTAACTCGTATCGTTTTCTCCTTCTCAATGTATTTTGCTTGAAAATAAAACTCCATGAAATGTTGAAATTAAGATGATTTCCAAAATTTTGCTTTTTTAGGGAAGAATTTCATGTCTTGCTTTTGTTGAAACTCTATAACCTGTCTCCGCGTTTATCACGTTCCATTGGCAGTCTTACTGCTGGCGAGGATAAGTGGTTGACAACTCTTCAGCCACAGAATATAAGGGTGAGTATTTTCAACAATTCGTGGGATAACTAAGCAATAACTACTGACCTTTTTTCCAAATCCGTCTTCACATTGTTTTTTTCACTGTACGGATCCCAGTACTTCTAGCATTTGATTAGTTTTTTCGTCTTCTCCTCGAAAGTCGTGGAATGCTGGTTGAGATAATTCCCTGCACTCTTGAAGAGATCCTGGCTGCGGCGATCCACAGGGCGTTGCTGTTGACTACCGGAGAGAGTTGGGGGTAGAGCTCGGCTCCCGTGCGCCGCGACGAGCATCACAGCCACTGCGCCACGGTTTTCCTATAGAGTGACACTGTTGTAAAATTATACTTGCTATCTTTTCGGTGAAGTGAAGACTGCTATTCGTCTGAGTCATGGTAGGGGATATTCAGGGAACTATTTGCAGTGGTGCAATATAATCAGCTAACACTTGAAGTTGCTAACTGATTTCTAAGTTTTGCTCACAGATCATCGATCACTTACTTTCCAGTTATCAGAATGGAATGTGCATCATAATTATACCTTAATTTTTACCCTTACCAGACCACATGACAAGTTGGCTCAAATAACAATGAAAGGATCTATTGAAATTTGAGCGTGGTCTAAACGAAGCACTCGAAATAAAGGTATAATTGTGATAAAAGTACCAGCCAAAGAGCAATCGAATGCGCAACACTCTGTGTTGGGTGAAGGTTTCACTTGAGATGGAGTGTAAAGCCTTCGTCTTCGCTGACTCTCTATAAGGAATGTGAGGCTCCCGAAAGAACTGACTATGAAAAAATCGAAAGACGACGGGTTCTGCCCGGCTGGCGAGTCTGTATCTGTAAGGACGAAACACGTGTATCGGGCTGTACAAGAGCCCTTACCAGACCACATGACAAGTTGGCTCAAATAATAATGAAAGGATCTATGGAAAGTGCATCGTTTTGATATCTCTTTCTATCTATATTGTATGAACATTATTGGAAATGGATAACTATATCTATATTGTAGTATTAAAGCAGGGAATAGTAACAGGTGGTGGCCGTGTGATTAGTGAAACTTGGCTCGGAGTTTATCCCCTCAACACTCTTCGGAAATCAATCAACAGACAAGGCATAATGATAAAAATGCTGTACTTATCAAATAAAGCGATAAAATGAAGGGAAAAACGGTAGTACTGCTGGCTAGCATCGGCCAGAAAATTATATGGTGAAGAACTTGAAATTATGACTCTGTAGAATTTGAGCGTTTTTACTAGAGTGTTTGTGGAGCGCGACCTCGAACGATCTTCTACGTACTTTCTAGCATTTAGTTGCACGTTTTTGGCCAAATCAATTTTTAGGAGCAATCCGCACATCTGTAAACACTGCCTACATATCCATGAAAATCACATGTATACAGATTCGCAAGTCAACAGCGTTGCAGAGACGGGTAGCCTATGCATGCTTCTCCAGAAATTATGCGCTTGATCAAATTCAGTCAGAGAGTGTGCTAAACAACCCAGTCTCTAAGGCGGCCTGTGATCATTCAATATGAAGTTTCTGTGTCGTTCTGATAGAATGATAAGGAATAATGTTTTGGCGCTGCTTGCTGGAGATGTGTCATGCATTCGACTTCAAATATTGTAGAGGTAATGGAGTGCATACAGGGGAAGCGCGAAGCGATTAGAAGGGGCTGCTGTCAATGACGTGCGATAGCTAGCAAATCTATCCAGTCAATGTTTTATGTCGTTCCAGACAAATTCAGTTCAAATTTCCTTGCTCAGGAGTAATGAAGCGTGATTATCTCAACACAACACACACAAAGAAAATAGATTCAATACGATATAATATCATCAACCATTACTATTTCCTCTATCTTATTCTAATCTGAGAGTATCGAAATATCGAGCTGTGACTAATGACGAATGAATGTAATGATGAAAGTGCTACTCCAACTTTCATTACGTCCTAGGTCCTAAAATTTTTGTTCGGGCACGATCATTTTTTTCTCTAACACAGAGGCATTTTTTCTCTAACACAGCGCCATAGTCTCGTCAAATTTGTTCAACGTCGGACTAAAATCGAAATATTAGGACAATAACGACATATATACTTGACAAATTTCTGAAATCTAAGTGGAAATGTCGAAATAAATGATTTTTCCATTGTAGATTCTACATTTTACACATATTTGACGTTGACTAAGCTTGAAAAAACGATCTCTTCGTAGATTTAGAAAATGCATAAATCACGTTCAGAAGTTCATCAGTGCTATATTTTCTACAGGATCACAAATGATCACAACCTGCATAGGAGAAAAGCCTTTGTGAACTTTTGCCTAGCAGATGATGTAACCTACTTTTACCTACCGTTCCCACTTTTGTCTCTCCCATCTTGTCGTCCATCAGACAACTCTGTTTTTCAAATTATGATAAAACTGTGATAGGGTTATTCCAGGATTTCACGAACTTTGTCAATCGAATAGGTTAGAAATTTCGTGCTCTGCAATCATGATAGATCAAGCATATCAATCGTTTCTGTGGTAATAGCAAGTACTATTACTAGTTCACCAAACAGGTAAGGGTAATGCATCACGGTTACCGCGGTCAACCTTTATAATGTGTCTCGTAATACTAATGTTCTACAGGACAGTTAATTTTCGTAACCTCCACATTTTTCTACTGCATATATATTTATATAAAGTTTCTCCTAAGTACATCCTCTATTTTCTATGTTTGAATTGGGGCTTTGGCGTTTCATAGTACACAAATGAAGTTCAAGAATTTTCAAGGATTAGGAGACAAGCTCAGCAGCCGCAAACATCAACGATGTAGTTCAGGCCAACGTCTTATTTTCATAGATACTTTCTCAGTGCTCGGGATACCACTTTCAAAAATTGAACTTGATTCGCCCATATCTGAGATATAAAAGGCTCATGCTCTCGAGCTCAGAACAGATATTTCAAGTGGAGTAGTGGCGAAGAAGTGTTGATCGAACCATTGCAATGATCGTGATATATGCGAAGTTGAGGCTTTCTTTGTAACGCATTTCTGCCGAATGAATGAATATAGAGTATAATTTCAGGCATTAGCAGCTATTCTCTTAGGATCGCCCTTGTCGTACTACGAGAAGAACAAAGATATGTACTGCCATCCTACTGTTTGGTTCCATGAAATTATCGACGACACTGAAAGCGTGCTCACTTCAGTTTTCAACGAGGTTGTTTTCATTGCTTGCTCAATGTGGTTTGTTTGTGGTCTATTTTTATAATGTAGCTAGAACTTGAGTAATTGAACTTCAAGTGTCGAATATCCCTTAGTTATGAAGTTTTACTTAACTGCAGTTGAAAAGCAATTGTTTTCCAGGAAGACTAATTCTGGACTTGTAGATTCAGGTACAAGAATTTCAGCTTGGCATCCCACTTTCGTGTGTAGCAGAAGCAGTTGGATGCAAAAACAGTGATTCTCAAGAGAACTCTTTCCTTTCGCAGCAAAATCTAAAACATATCAAGGTATTCAGTGTTTGTGAAATACAGCAATCAAAAAAAAAAAAACTACGAGGAAATTTCTTAAAGTCGATCAATCCTTAAGGATGCGTCGTACAAGCGACTTCGTTGAGGAATGTTGTAGATGAATGAAGTGGTTGCACATTCCCCCGTTTAAAATGACTCGCGGTGACATAGCGAAACATCAAATTAGTTCTGATACTGTCCCAGACAAGTCTGATATCCGTCTTTCATTTTGGCAAGATTGGAAATCTTGTAAGCTTGGGAAATGAGATTAAATCAACAGCACGTGAGTGACGCAAGGCACCTCAAAACAAGTATGGTATACTTGGATATTTGGATGATCCGTCTTCACTGCTGCGCTAAGCTTCAGCATAATCTCCATTCGTTTCTCCCCTGTGCAGTGTGGTGGTGGTGTTTCGAACATGTTCACGTACGCGAAGGCCATTCCGTAATCCTGAACACGCTGCCATTTGCTGAAGCAATCGGTTGTCATCAGACACAGCACGTCTTCCTGTCGCTTCGGTAATCGTCCAAGAGAATGCTTTCATTCTCTTGGAGTACATACACTGTTCCTTTCTTGTATTTGCCATTTATTCTTCTTAATGTGGGGCCGGCTCATCTGTTCGCTATCAATGTACGTAGTTTTGTATCCGTAGGATGGGTTAGTATTCGAAGATCTGAGCAGCGCCGACCGGCCAGACATCAAGAGTGTTCATTCAATTTCAGAAGACTTCTTTGGGTACTCTTTCGGTGTTGCGCAGTTTTCTTGATGTGATTGTATTATCAGCCCACTTCTTTACTGAATTAAACAGCGCTGAAAGGTCTAATGAGTCAAAAAGAAGACATCGGAGTTTACGGTTTGTTTTTCGTCTCTGGCTCTTGAAAGGCGCATTTGCTGGTTTCACTGCTCCTTTCCTCTGTCCAATTCCTCCCTTATTATGCTTTTTAAGTTCATTGAGCGTTCAAGATAGGCGTATGAGGTGGCCTCCGTAATGGGAAAACCACAGTTCGACTCGTTCACCTTCGCACAATTGATTTTTTTTGAACGTCAATTTTTTTCACGTTTCATTGAGGTCATTGACTATCGTAACTGCTTTATTGGCACCCTTAGAAAAGATAACGATTTTATTCGCGAAATAAAGGTTTGAGAGGAATTTTCCGTCAACACAAATGTCCTTGTCATCCCACTCAAGGGACTTCATTATCAGTTCAATACTGAACAGCATTTCATTCGTTCCAATGTGGTCAAGCGCTTTCTCATAAGCGATAAATATCAGGATTGGGGTAATTGGTAATCTTGACAAATATCAACCATCCATCGCACCAAGTGAATGTGATTCATGCTGCAGAATCTAGCTGGAATGATGCTTGTTCAACTAGATGTGCCTCATCCAATATCTTTGATGTGCCCAGAAGGTTAATCTTCGTGAATTCCATGTACACTACACTAAGCAAGCATATTGGACCATAGTTACGAAGGTCTCGCAGTCGCTCCTCTTAAGGTAAAATGACAATGCGATTTCCTCTTCTGGTCTGAGACTTTCCTTCTTGATAGTATGATGTTATACGGTTTACGAGATGTAGTGTCTCCGTTAGTGCTCTATATGGTATCCGCAACTTTAATGCGTACATTTCTCAGCAATTTGCTTTCAGACAAGATTTTGGGATCTAAGACATGAGTTGTAGAGCGAGAACGATTAGCGAAGAGCTTCCCCGTTTTCAATAATTTCATAAAACGGCGTAATGTAGTAAAGGCCCAATATTTGTTTATCAGGACGGATAATAGAGCACAGTAGCTGCAAATATCCCGATGGCATTTCTTCGGACTAGATCGACTTTGAATGCTTGCAATAACTTTTTTGTCTCTAGCGATATAATTTCGTCTTTAAAGTTCCCCAAGTGCTATTTATTATCAGCATAGTCGGGCGTGGTACAGTAGCATCAAGGCTTAGTTCTCTTTACTTATGGAGCAAGTCTTCGGTGTTGATAGAGATGCGATCTGATCTTTTCGTTTGGGAAAATGAAGCTGCTTCGGTACAGGTTCAAATCCACGGACAAGCAGATTGTAGTTTTCTGTCAGGTATTCCTTTATTTGTCAGTCATACGAGAAGAGGATTTTATCAAGAACATCCTTGTCCTAGCACGACTTGCTCTTATTGGAAGGTGCCAGAAGTTGTTTTCCAGCTTTTGGCTGAATAGAATCTTCGCGCGTAAAAGGCGGTGGTCAGATTCCGTACATAGTCCATATTTCACCGCGGTGTCAAACAGGCGCTATTTTCTGCTCTTGAGAACAATCAGTTTCCTCATGAGTCGGACCATTGGGAGTCCTCCATGTCCAACGAATTCTTCCTACTTTTGAAAAATGAATTCCTATGGAAGAGACCTGCTGGTACAACAGAGCGGCCTCCGTTCTCGTTTTGTTCTTCTATGTTGAATTTCCTAAAATGTGTTAGAGGTTGCTGCGCGTACCTGATTTCGCACTAAAGTTTTGAAAACAAATTTCTGGACGCACTTCTCTTTGCGAATGACTTCTTCCGATTTGTTGTGGAGCGCGTCTATTTTGCTTTCAGATGTAAAGTTGGTGAGTAGTAGCTCAGATTACTGGCTTTCTTTTGACGTGGAAGTTGTGAATGAGGAATAGCCAAGCGCGTTGATCGTAATCCGTATGAAGTGATAAGATGGAAAGTTATATAGGTGTGCAACTAGCCAAGCCTTCGACATTTCGTAACAAAAGCGCTCCTCCACAAATGATGAGAGTTTAGTCGTCCAATTATCCAATGTCGGTTTTTTGATTTCGTCTTTTGTAGAATGAATATCTCTAATTTAATTCAACGAGCATTTCAAAATGCTGCATCCGAGCAGATTGTTCTAGATTTATGAGTGTGGAGTATGAAACAGTCTCCATGGCGTGTCGTAGGAGAGTCAGTTTGCTCTGAGCCATTCGCCACCACTCTGAGCAGTTGCCTGCCCTTGTGGATCAGAGAGATCTTACGACTAAGTTATGCCAACACGGTGGTAATTACTGGTAGAGTTTGCTCTGAAATGGCCTTTCGGGTGAACAGTCGGACTTCCTTTTAAGCTTCGTGTGCCCTTTTGGAGAATGAACACGCGCTGACATCGCTGTCCGTCACCAAGGAACACCTTACAGCCACGATGAGGTGGTAAACCTATGAGAATACATTAACTATGGAAGAAATTATTTATAAGTTTTCTATTCCCTTCTTGGAACATCAAAAGTAAGTATGAAGACGTCACAAAAAGTGGTACACGGAAATTCTCATTATCATAATCGTGCTAAATTCAATAACAGCGTTTAAGCATGGATTTTACTTGAGTATGAAGAACTTAAGTGAATACCTAGGTGTTCGTCTTCACAGAGGCCTCAACACTTCCTCCATTCGTTTTGCGTCTTGCGATCTCCATTCATGAGGCATACGTTACGGTTCGGTTGAGATCTGAGCTTGTCGTCCTTCTATCATTGACAACACACTTTCTCTAGCACAATTTATATTGAATTTGAAAAAATTCGTATCAGAACTATTGCCAGGTCCTCCTCGTGGTCATTGTAGTTGTATTGTGGGCCGGATGAAAATTTACTTCTTTGTTACACGAATTTTTCTAGACTTCCAGGACCCCTGTGATCACCCATACGCTTCTCAAGGATAACGTAACAAACATTAAGATATCACCTGTATCACCTGTCGTCCCGTTGATCGTCGAGTGACTCGAGCGGGTACCAGCAACTCTTCCATTTTCCCCTATCGCGTGCAAGAGTAGCCCAGTGGGTCCTCCTTGCTCTAGGAATTCGCTGAGCATCATATCTTTCTTCCATCGCTTTCGTGAAGAAATCGGACCAACGGGTCAGTGGTCTTCCTCTAGAGCGCGTGACATCCCGAGGAATCCAGTCGGTAACGGCTCTCGTCCATCGGTTGTCGTTGAAGCGCATCACGTGTCCGGCCCACCTTATTTTCGATATCCTGGCGTGTAGAACGGCGTCTCTGATTTTCGATCGTTGACGTGAGGTCGGAAGTTCGGATCCTTTGTCTCATTTGCGAAATACGAGATACTCCTAGCATCGACCTTTCGACTGCGCGTTCGATAACGGCAAGTGATCTTTCATCCTGCTTACGTAGCGACCAGGTTTCTGCTGCATACGTTAGGGCAGGGATGATTGTCGAGTCGAAAAGGTGGGCACGGAGTCGGATGTTCTTTGTCCTCTTCACTACATCTTCGATGCTCTTAAACGTTCCCCAAGCCGCTCGTTTCCTCCTGCTCAACTCTGGGGCTAGGTCGTTCATCATGTTGATTTCACGACCTAAATAGATGTAACTGGAGCATTCGGAAAGTGTCGTTCCGTTGAGCGTGAATGGGGCATTAGAAACCCATCCGTTCCTCATGAACATTGTTTTCGTTAGATTCAGTTGAAGACCGATCTTTCCACAGGCGTTATCGAAATCAGTCAACATTCGTTCCGCTTGGCTGATGTTTGGTGTTATGAGAACGATATCGTCAGCAAAGCGAAGATGGTTTAATTGTCGACCGTCCATTTTCACTCCCATTTCGTCCCATTCTAATGTTTGCATGACGTTTTGTAGGGTGGCAGTGAATAGTTTTGGCGATATTGTATCGCCTTGTCGAACCCCTCTTCTTACGTCAATGGTGATATTGTTGTAGAATGGAGATATTCTGGTCGTGAAATCTTTATAAAGCTCACGAAGGATCATTATGTACCGAGTAGGGACGTCCTGGTTATCCAGAGCCTCTATAACCGCTTCTGTTTCCACTGAATCAAAGGCTTTTTTCAGATCGATAAAAGTGAGACAGAATGGTTGTTTGTACTCTCGCGAAACTTCAATGAGTCTTGTGATCGTGTGGATATGGTCCATGGTACTAAATCCTTTTCTGAACCCTGCTTGTTCGCATGGCTGTCCTTCGTCCAGTGTTCTGTCAATCCTGTTCAGGATGACTCGAGTAAAGAGTTTATAGACAACGGACAGCAAGCAGATTGGGCGATAATTGCCTATGTCGTGAAGGTCTCCCTTTTTGAACAACAATACGGTCTTGCTGGTTTTCCATTGAATAGGGACCTTGCATTCTGACAGGTAGCGAGTGAAGAGCCGAGCCAGGGTGTTGATGAGAACTGGCGGCAGGTTCTTCAGGTGTTCTGGTCTAATCCTGTCTGGACCGGGTGTTGTTCTGTTTTTCACCGACGATATAGCATGTCGGATTTCGGAAGGAAGGACCGGTGGAACGACATATTCGTCCTCTTTCAATTTATATGACGGTAAGAGAACATGGCTAGCGAAGAGATCCGAGTAGTACTGGTGGATGATTTTCTCCATAGCCCTTCTGGAAGCTGTAAGTGTCCCGTCAGGGTATCGGAGTGCAATCATCTTGGTCTTATAGTTGGCGAAGCCTCGCTGGGCTTTGCCAATGCTCTTCCCAGCTTCTGCAGCTTCTGCCATAACTGCTGCTCTTCTCTCTTTAAGGTCTTCTTTTATCGCTTCTCTGCATCGTTTCGCAAGTTCGGACGTAAGGTTTCGGTTGCCTGCGGCTCGTGCGATTCCACGATGACGTGATGCATTTCGCTGTCCAGTTGTATTTTGTATAGATTTTGACTTGGAAATTTCTATTTGTTAATCAAAACTCTCTGCTTTCAGATACCACCTATATCAAGTGACGATCATTTGATGCTCAAAGAATACGCCAAGAAGATGGAAATACCATACGATGTGTTTGAAACTGATTGAAATTGATTGAAATGTTATCTTTTGATCAGAATAGTTTTTCAAAGTGGGAAATGGATTATGAGAGCTACGAATTTTTTACATTGACTTGTTAATTACAAGGGCTCATTTATGGCGGCTGCTTCGGTTTTTTGCTCTCAGCCATTACCATATAATTGGAAAAGTAAACGTATCACGCTTGTCACATAAAATATTTTCCCAAAACACTTGAGTCTCAAACTTGTATAGATTGTCGAACTGAGAAAAATGAAAACATAATATAAGATTTTGAAGAGCTACTAAGGTAAGCATTAGCGATGAACTGGTAACGCCATAAGGTTTTATTCGAGATATTCCGTCTGCTAAATCTGCACAATTTTTTGTTCTATATTCGGTTCGTTCTCATATCTGAAGCTCAGTTCCCTATACCTCTCCAAAAACGGTATCCTCTTCTTCCTGTGGGAGGGTTTTCTAGACATTCAATTGCGATGTCACAGTAAAGGTTTGTTTTTCAGTGCAGTTTTCTATGCGGAATATTCGGACTTATTTATCCGACAACACGTTAGGAGTAAACTATCAATTAGAATGACTTCCTTAAAAAAATCTTGGCAGCAAAGCAGCAACTAGCTGACAAGTTTTGGCGTTCTGTAGAAATGCTAGTGCTGCTTTTGCGATTCCTTAGGAGCAAGGCTTGCCCAAGCACGCAATTATGATATATGTCAAAAGAAGTTGCGTTGAGATTTGCAGGATTATTGGAGAATTGTGAATAAGAGCCTGGATTGCAATGCTCATTTGATTCAACGCCATTTCCACTTGACCTCCCAGTGCTTTTGAAGATGACCCCGTGTGCTGTGATTACGAAAATACTTGTGACGAAGGGCTTGATTTTAATTATACACAGGATCCGTTTACTCAACGCGTTTGTAACATGTATCCGAACTCTAGAAAGCTGTAAGAATTAGGAATTCATATAACCTAGAGAAAATTTCACTCAACAAATATCCAATAACTTTAAGAAGGTAATAATGTAAGGATTTGTTAATGCGCAAATACATTTGAGTGAAAGACGAGTGTGGTGAGTCGGTCAGTTTGAGTGACACTTGCAACTCATCTCGAATCTGGTATTTCAATGGTGTAGAACCAAAGAGGAACGCTGTTATTGATGTTTCTGAACTATTTTTCTACAAAAATTGTAACGTTTCATATACATGGAAAGTCTTGGAATTACCTTATTGGATTGATGAAACGCTGTCAATGCAACTGGCGAGAAAGATATCATCATAGTACTTGCAAAAATCTTCTCCTCAAACAGATCTGTTGAATAGAGTTGTCAGCAGCTGAAATCGTATAGAAATGTCCGCTCTAGTGTTGACTAACAATGCAAGTATCGCGTTGTTAATCGAATAAAACCTTCAACCGTTTGCGCGGCTGCACACCAAGAATTCGTTAGTTGATAGGTTCCAAAAAGAGGGCTCAAATCAGGTGCTCATTCTGAATTTACTCATTACAGAGTATGATGCTAACCAAAGCGATCTTTTCTGTCTTATTTCAAATACATGTTTTAAGAGGAATTTGCTGCTGACATGATGGACACTTTGACTGATCTAGTGCAGGAATTGATAGATCTATGTGCACAGGCGAAAAAACTAGATTTTCTCTGTTGACGTCTAGAAGAAGGCGATCTTATTCACTGTAATACGATATTTTCCTTAAAGCTTGAAAACTACAATATTATCAGAGGTTTTTGTTCAGTTATTGGTTTTCCAAAATGTATGAGTTCCACTTATTTTTCACGTGTGTTCGACCCCTCTAATTTATTCAGCTTTCCAGTTGTTAATAAATTCTTACTACTTTTGACGTGTTTGGCTTTCATTTATTACTACTCATCGTTATGTGTGTAAGTATGTGTGTATGACTTATCGAACCCAGTTTTTCTGTGGTAGAAGTGGTGTATATAGGAGCTGGGTGTTTCGATCAGTGCTACTTGTTACCGAAAATATTATTACTATTGTATTTTTATTTTTGCTCCCTAGCTTTTGCTTCCACTTTATGGCAGTGACAATACACACTTACTACTTGATTTTACTTGAACTTCAAGTGATAGTTTAACGCCGTTGGTGCAGTCATCCTGCCAGGAATTTGCAGGCTTTTTGTCAGTACCAATCATTCGAATTACTTTTATAACTGTTTCGTTCATCATGTCCTTCTCAATTGAATTTTAAGATAGTATTTGTATAAGGTATCCATGAAATCGCGTGCGGCTGTTTAGAACTGCGCCCTGCGACAAAAATCTAGTCTTCAGTTCTTTTCTGTCGCCAAAGCACATCAAATTTTTCATCTCCCCGAAACTAGCAAATTGGTACCAGATTTGTCTGAGAGGATAGCAGCACGGACTTGATACATGGGTAGGCCACTGCGAGTAACTGTAAAGGCCAATTATGTAATCGATACCTCGATTATGCTAAGAATGGAATCGAATGCATGGCTAATCCATCAGAAATCGATCAATGCCGAGGGCTTTATCCTTTAATTACCTTTACTATGCCATAGTTCTGCAAGTGATAGTGTTATAAAGAGCGCTTCATTTGCTCATGTGAAATAACCGCTTATTATGTGCTCATCGTAGTGTCTCCCACTGATAATCTGCGACATTTTCTCTTTCTATCGCTTTAGCACTGTTATGATGTTATAACTGTATGAAGAAGGATGCTGAACGATATGCAAAACGCGCAGCATGGGCAGAGTGTTCAACCACGTGTCACCCACACGGAGACGCATACCACCACTACACTACCAAGCCGTCACTGTACCACCATTCTTCCTGCTTTAATGTCACATGCAAGGGTTCCTGGATGTGATGAGATGCTGATATGAGCAACACGTAAATTCGAAAGGCGCTCCAAAATTACTGAAAAAGGAAAGAAGATGAGAAAAGAAAAAAATTACTTCTGGATACTTTTCATTGAGTACTCTACAGCTTACTAATGTTTGTTCTGTCACTGTAAAGACGAGGTACTAAATGCAAAGTGATTCTCATTATACTTCCTTTTTTTTAAGAGAATTTCACTTTTTCAATTTTTCTATCTAAGACATCATTCCCTCTCCTCAGCTCAACTTATAACTTTCAGACATGGAGTTGTCCGAAAAGGTCTTGGTTGTGGCCCGTCTTCAGATCTATGCAGTTTATCTTCTACTTCAGTTCTTTTATCAGAAATTAGTCCAGGTGAATAATTTTCAATAATATTTTGGTCATCAGTGTTCCAATAACGATGATTGTTGGTTCTAATACGATTTAGTCTTTTAATCATGAAATCCTTCAACACTCGAAGTTTGGTGACGTAATACCAAACTGGTGAAATATTTGGTCATACGCGAGCATATGTACGAAAATTATTCATAAATACGCAAGCGCCTATAACCCATGAAGGGCGTTCGAGAACAATCAGAACTATTCCACAATTAGGGGGAGTGAATTCCACTATCACTCAGTAATATTTAATGTCCACATGCCGGCCCACCCGACAATTTCCAAAAAAGCGACGTCTCTACTTTGTAATTGACTGTTAGGTTCCTTTCTGTCCCCCAGGAACAAATGAAGAATGAAAAGTTTCTACTGGACAAGAAATTTTTCATATAATTAATAGTAATCTTTCGAAAGCTCAGATATCGGAGACTGCAATGCATACTGGTTTTTTGAATAAGCCCCAACTTGAAGTGCTTTTGCTTTTCAGAGAGGCTTTTTTACAGCGCTGTAGCAAAAAGAAAAGTTTTGTACTTCATGTACGCGTAATTCTCGCAATACAGAATTGTTCTCTTGAACTATACGTAATCGTTCGTAGCGTTAGTTTCGACAATCCAACGTTGTGCTTGTTATTTGAAAATACCGTTTTAGTGCAGTATAGGAAGGAAAGAGAATTGAGGTCCACATATACCGCGCATTGTTGTCAGTTAGTCTGTGAATGGTGCGGATCGAAGGCGCGATCCATGGACCACGCAAGCGCGAATTACTTGTGGAGTGTGATTTTTAACATTTAATTACAATTTTTCGCCGCTTTGAGCTTTGAGAAAATTTTCGTATAAAGTGTAGGAATCCAGTGTTCAAAGACTTTCTCTACTGGTCATATGCTTTTCTTGATTCTACAGCATATTATAGGCATGATTAAATCAAAAACGTTGAGAGAGTGTGAAACATTTTTTTATTCTGACTTCTATAACTCTATAAAAAGGACTGTCCGAAAAACGAGCACGTACAGCAGTCCCTAAGATATAAGCTTTCGACGATCACTAAAACTTTTATAAAAGGTCCTTTCAGTGAAAGGAATCATTTGTTCATTTGCTCCTGGATAAGAAAAAAGAACCATTGTTGATGTTGGTTCAAAATACAGGATCTCCCTTAGTGGCATGAAACAGGATGGTCACAACATCATGCTCGCGACTGCTCAATGATAGAGCTGGGAGATTCGATCATGACTAGGCTTAGCGCCAAGAATTTTGAAGAGTGCATTGAGGCAAGACAGAACATCAAAGTCAAGAAAATTACTTGAGTGAAGACTCCGTAGATAGTAGGCAGCAGATGCTTGCGCGACACTTGTCGATGCCATGTAGGTCTCCCATCTTCTGGAACACTGAGATCTTGCTAGTCTTGCATGAAGGCGTGATGCTTGGGGCCATTGTGTTAATGACGATTGGCGGCAGATTCTTCAGTTGTTTTGGTTTGAATCTTTTCAAATTTCCATCTATGAGGCAACAAATCGAATATCAGATAGGAGAACCGTTGAGATTCACGCTCCGTGGACAGGAGATAAGGGAACACTTTTAAGAAGAGGAAAATAAGTCTGATTTCTCCACTTCGTTTCTGCAAACAGTGAGTGTTTTGTCTGAGCACGAGAGGCTCATCACTGCATTCTTATACTGACAATCTTACTGTTTCGGCTCCCTTGCGAATGTTAATTTCAACCTCTGCAGCTTCAGCTATTACTGCTTCAGACTTCAGATTTTTAGCTTAATATGGATGGGTTGAATAAACCTGTTGTAAATTTCACCAGTGTTGCCGATAACGTCACAATTTCAGAAACCAACTAATGATCTGAATGTAATTAATAGCTTTAGTACTTTGTTTCTTCAATGTAATTTTCTATCTTCAATGGAAAAGGATTTGGATCATTTCCTTTATCTCACCCTATTTGAGTCCTTGGTATAATGCGTCTTTTGCATGTCGCAAGCCTTTAGTAATTATTCGTTAGCTTAAATCTCGAGAATTTCAAAAACGAACTTTGTTTTTTGAAACGGCTTTTTACTGCGTTGCGACGGTAAAAACAAAATTATGTTTCAAACTCAAGCATTCTTCACTAGATGAAGGTTTTTTTCAATTCCAATAATCATTCGAAAGCGCAAATCTCAACGATTTTGGCAATGTATTTGGTTTTTGGAAAGGCCTTTTCTTGTGCTATAACACGAAAAATAAACCTGCATATCACACGTAACGCGCAATCTTGCTCCGGTATGTGGATGAGATTTCTCAATATCGGTATCAAGCCAGCGCGCTTTTGAAAATCGCACACACTCTAACCAACAAGTAATGTCTGGCGAGTGCGAAACCTGACTTCTTTTGACTACTACTACACATATGTAATTCTTTGACAAACCAAGTATACCAATGAAATTGTAGAGATTTGTGCTAACAATTAGATACTGAAAGATCAGAACAAAGCTCTCTCCACCGAAATTGCTTGGATGAAACATAATTCATTTTTTATTGTTACATCGCAATGAGAAACAGTTTAGAAAACAAATACACCATAGAAATTCATAAGATTTCAGCTATTAGATGTTTACCAGAACTTTTCAAGAAGCAATAAATGAGTTTTTACCAAGGGGCTTAAACTGGGTGAGGATAACGAAAAGTACCAAAGATTCTTACGCGAAGGCCGCGGTGATTCGATCATGTGTAATGTTTCAAGACTGCGCTAGACGTTTTAAAATGAGTTCTGGAATTATAACGTACCGTGAATGCTCTTGGTACACAACAATGAGTTAAAACGTCCGCTGCACTTTAATCTATTCTGTTCCATAAATCCCGATTTAAATTTCATAAGCATGCAGTAGCAGATGTCGATGATGAACTTGTAGATGTGAACTCTTATGGAAAATTTCTGCAAGTTTATATGAAACGTTCAAGTTTGTGTTCATCATTCGGTGTTGGATCTCTCGTTACGACAAATTTTGACGCCTTTTTCAATCCAAATTTCTTTAGCTATCTTAAGGTTGTGAAACAGGATATTTTCCATAAGGTGTTGTAAATCGTTTCTATAGATTTCAACTATTCAAAAGCTACCGGACCGGGTCTTCAATCGTTTTGAATCTTAGGCTCTGCGCTATCCTAAGTGGCATCAAATGGATAAAGACTCATGTCACGATCAACAATGTGCTTAGACGTTTTGGTCATCATCTCTTCTTGACGTAAGAAAAGCTAAAAAATTTGAAGAAGTTCTTATTCATGGCATCTTGGTATGAAACTCATTTATTCGAGAGGTCACCTCACTTTTTTCATGTATTTCTCAATCGCTTGATTGGAGTCTTTGATCCAAATTGACTTGTCGAATACGATTTGTCGTGGCACGCATACTTGAAGATAGCAGATTTTAACCATAAAACTGTTAAAAAAATCAAGGAGTCCATGGCTTGGTGCTGCCTACGTTTTAAAAGAGCATATATTCGTGTGTAGACAGCGTTCAGTCCCCAATTTCGCATGTTGTTATTATGCCACGCGTAGCATTCCAGGTACTTCTCTAAAAATCCGTTCGCGAGTTCGAGCCTTGACTTTGAATTACTGAGAGGAGGATTTAAATTCTTGAAACCGTTTCAGTTTTCCTTTTTATCCTTGTATGTGTCCGAAACCATGTGCGAAATTTTAGTATTTGAATTTGTTCTTGCTTCAGTTATTCCGAACATGGAAAGGGACTGAAGAGATACCAAGCGGGAAGGTTCGGGTTTACTCGATTCTCTGGCGCTACAAAGTAGATCCAGAAGAAATCGCGAAGAGGAGCGACTTTGTTCTTGCACCAGGATATGTAGATGATATGAGATCTACTCAAAAGCTCACACTGGACCATTTATACAATGGATAATGTGAGTAATTTTTGCTCATCATTTCATTTGCATGGCCGTTCTCACATATTGTGGTACTTCATCAAATCGTTCATGGCATGTGTATACCTGATGATAATCTTCGAAAGAGTTAATGTATATCACGGCATTATGGGGATCTATGAGTGAAGTAGATTGGTGGGATATTTGAACTTTTTCAAATAAGTGATACATTTTTCATGAGCACGACTATCTATGCCTTTCTCTGTCAGCTACTCAATTTCTCTTAGAACTCCCCACTGAGAGAAGACAAGCGTTTTTACGTTGCTGCAACAATAGTTATTGAAATGTACTATAAGGGATAGATTTAGTCAATGTTCTTGTCTACACGATCTTGCTCATTACCATCGTCCAAGCATCGTAGCTAAGAATAAGACGTTTTATATAAGCTCAATGAGTTTCTACAGAGAATATCGTACAGTTCTCAAATTCTGACTCTCATTCAACCTCGGTATGGGCAACTGATATCTTCTTTTTATTGATAAGTTTATACGAGGTTTTTATAAATCTTCAATATTCGGCAGTTTCGGTTTTATCAGAACCACGAGAATTCGCTTCAAGTGTCCTCAGCAACTGTTCTTCGTCCGATATTGGTTTTCGTAAACGTCGTGTCGAGATGCATGCACTTGCATATTTACGTGGTACTTTTCCGTTGGATGGCGGCAAATGATAGTGAATCCTCATTTCTGGGCAGGAAGTTACATACACAGGTTTTTCTTGGAAGATAGAGCATCTTCTTCAAGCTTTTAGTAATTATTCGATAACGTCTAAATTTTAGTGATCTATTTGGATGGCACCTGAGAAAATATCTATAGCATTCATGAGAGGAATGTGGACCATCTGTTCATTTATAGCAATGTGCTAAAATAGCCGAAGGCTTGGTAGTTGTAGGAAAGGCGTGTCGAGGAGTTTGGAGTTGATAAGGTCAATATGGATCACTATGGTTTGTGCTACGAGTTCATATCTGAGTTTGCTAAGGTCTACAGACAAGCTGTAAAAGTTCTCAAGAAGAGGAGCAGTAGTACTAACCGAGAAAAACGGTAGTACTGGCTATCGTTGCAGGGTTGGAAAGAGTATGTACGACTTCCTTTTGATGTTTTTTGATCATAAGATCAAGTCGATCATCTAACTCTGTCCCATATAGGCACTAAATTATCCTGCAATTAAGATTTTATAAGGATAAGATGTAAACACCTGATGAACCGGGTACGACTCCTCATCAATACAGTGGCTCCGCTTATCATATGTCACATGTATGGTTCATACTGCTGAGTCAAGCAATATTACTGGGAACATATTGTTGACAATTTAACGGAAGCCTTCACGACAACTGCAGCTACCACATAATCAACATGTTTTTCCTGCATAATTTCGTCATTCTAAAGAAAGAATAACTATATAACCAGAAAAAGCGATAAATTGCGAAACTATTATAGTAGTATAAAGGTTTTCTATGTGCTAGGCGTCATCATTGCAGTCAAAATCTCGCCACTGTAGGACTGCATCCTCATCAATGTAAAGAACTGGATGCAACAACGCGATGCTGTCTTGTATGAACTGTTTCTTGTTGTTTTCGACAGCGTAGTATCAAGATGATACTTTACTGATCCGTTCTTAGACTGCTTTTTTTCACTGCACGAATTCCGTTACTTCTAGCAATCAACTCGTTTTTCGTCTTCTTCTCGAACGTCCTAGAATACTGATTGAGCGAGTCTCCTTGCAATCTCGAGGATAGCCTGGCTATGGCGTTCCATGGGGCGTTATTGTTGACTGTCGGAGAGCGTTCAGGGTTGGGAGGCGTGGAGCTTGATTTCACACGCTCCGCGACGTGCATCGCAACCGCTCGGCCACAGCGTCCCAGTATAAATCTATGATGAGATGATATTTGGAAGGAAATCGGTAATCGGCAGTTATTTGATTTGTTGAACACACCCTCTAGCATCAACCACTGGCCTGACGGAACGAACTCGAACTTTTGAATACTGCTTGATTGAAGATAGCTCTTCCTACATAAAAACGTAAACGACGAAAGAGCGAAACGATACAGCTGTTCGAGTTTGTTTGCTAGCTTCACTCTGAACAGAGTTGCAATAGAGCAGTATTCATGATATACGCATATTTGGAAATCACACGCTGCTATTCACTTTCAAGAGAGGGGAAGTCTTCCAATGCATCAGCTATCTGTATCTGATTTGAGAAGTTAATATAATGGTAGTCTTGATTCAGCGCAGGACTTGAAGGAATAGGTGGGTTAGGCAATTTCTTGAAGCCTCGAGTAGTGCGGTGGTAATGACAACAAACTCTAAGATTTGTGCTTACCCCTTCTTCCCTGTTGTTTTTTCTGCCGTGACATCTCTTGAATTTTGAGTTCCTATATGTTAAGCGTAACACGAACACATATGATCAGATATCTAGACGTTTGTACGTACAGGAACCAATTTCGCAACTATAACTTGTGGCACTGTCTGTTCAAGATTTATTTCTAATCCGCTGACTTAATGATCATTAAAGGGCGTTCACAGCATGACGGATTCTTCGAGATCAAATACCTCCCTTTTTGTGATAAAAAGCATTTAAGGATCTGATAAATGCTACTTTAAAGTGGTCTGTCTATGCTGTGATCTATATCTTGCATGTAGAGGTACTACAAAGTGTGAAGCTCAATGATTGTCGTAAGTGTTGTGTCGCCACATCTATGTTGAGGTGAATTATGTGGGTGTGCAGATGTACATTTAACGTGTGTAGTTTCTCTACAATCGCCCAATCGAACAGTTTGTGTTTCAATATTTTCGAGAATGTGATAACTACAGCTAAGTCGTGAAATCATCAGAACTGAGCTGTTAAATGAATTCGACCGAGTATACCGTTTTCTTATTATATGTTTCCGCTAGACGAGACAACAATGTTAATACCGACTTCTATTAAGCCTTGATATGGGTGATGAATATCTCGGTTCTCCTGATAAGCTTATAAGAAATCGTAGCGAATCTTTATTATCGCTGACTGTTTGACGGTATCGCCTTCTCCAAATCCACAATGATTCGGGGTGTGTATATACAACGGATGTTTCTTACGATACGGTTCTTAATACTCGTGCGTTAAATAGAATCGAGGAGGGTGGTGCACTGCACGAATAAGTAGTATCATTCAGCAAGGTCTTGCCTTTTTATACAGGACGATTGCCGCCCTGTACTGATCTGACCTCATCCAGTAGCTCACCAAGACGCAGAGTAGTGCTTGGTCTATCGCCAACTAAAGTAATTTCTCTCATAATGGCCCCATCCTGCATCAGAAGCATTTGTGAAGTTGATATATGCATAGCAATAATGTCAGTATCGACTTAGATTTAAACTTCTTGATGCTACTCTCTTGGGGTTTATTGATGAGTTTGCTCAGGATTGTTACAGATCAGATCTTTATTATTTAATTTTATATTGCTTTTGTTTAGGACTATGTACTATTTGTACTGCTTCCGGAATCGATCTATTCCTACCACATTAGTAGATATCCTTTCATGTTCGTACCCTTGTATGAAAAGGTAAGCAAATTGATAACAATTACTTTTTATAGTAAATCCCGAAATTCACTCTTTTCAAATTTCGACATTCTTCAATAACTCATCTATTCTTCTTTTCAGGTCAAACACGAGGGTGTTATGATACAGTTGAATCGATAAGCTTGAAGTTAGACGGATTCGCTTTTTTAGAGCCTGGAAAGATGGAGTTCCCCACAACACACTCTCCTCCGCCCCAACCCCCCCCCCCCTTTTTTTTTTCCTCCTTACTCAAGCTGAAAAAAGCACCAATCTAATATTAGTCGAGGTAAGGCAAAACAGTATAAGCCATCTGTGCAGATATCACATGGACTAGCAATGCGCCTTCCTCACCAAAATAGATCTTATAATTTGTTTCATGATGTGTGCGATTATGAGACATTACTCCCTGCGGCTCGTTTGGACTGATAGTATGTATTCACAACGCCTCCAAAATACGCGCTGTGGACCGCTGTTTCTATGCGAGGATGGCCATTTCGCCGATTTACTTGTCTCCCGCGTTTCATAAGAGATTAGCGAAACTATACTCGTTCTTATACGATCACCGTCTTTAAAGTTAGAGGCTATTATGCAATTTTTGATTTGTACACAGACGACCGTAAGCGGATGCAAACTAGCTGCCGCTTTAGAGTTTTCGGTGGCATCTCAACCACTGTTACATTTCTCCAAGCCTGCCTTTTCAGAAAGCTCGTAATAGATAAAGTAATTTTGTTGGAAAAGAATAGCAGAATAGACGAAACTTGATCTCGCTGAAAGTTTCGTTTCACGGCGTGTTAATTCTTCCAAATCTTTGCGAAGAACTACACTTTTGTAGCCAATGGAAATGGCTGCCTGCCAAGCCAATTCTAGAAACTCTACCTTCTCGTCTCTTCCTGTACAGGCACTGATTGCTGTTCGAAACATATTTTTCCCAGACGCTCTTTTATATATGAGGGGCGAGAATAAGTAATGAACTTGTATAACTTCATTACTTGATTTTCGCCAACAGTTGAAAATGTAGCTGTTCTCAAAAAGTTTGGTTTTGACATTTAGAAAGCCAGTTTCGTTGAACACCTCAAGAGTGATTCTTATGATTCATGTATTTACGTACTTTATGTATTCTATGTATGTCCATGGACTCTTCATTCAACAATCTAAAGCATCTGCTTATTTCTTTTTCAATGGAGCAAATAACCAAACGATCATCTATATATTAGCGCTGGAGTGTTAGTCGGAGAGCAATCGCTCAGGCTTCCACTCCACTTCAAACATAAAGGCAATAATATGGCTTGGTGCTACCCCCTGCTCCATTTCCAACTATCTCTCTTGTGCGAAATATTTTGCCGATTTTTCAAAGACTGAGCAATTCAAGCACTGCTCAGAAGAAACAAAGCAGCTGAATCGACATGACCAGATGGCGTGTAGTTCGAAGTCATTCGGCACATTTTTGTAGAAAGCGGTAACGTCGAGTGCCTTGTGATAACACGTGATATAGCACAGTATATAATAGCGCTAGTTTGATGAGGGAGGTACATTACAAGTCCATATTATCTTTACACGGCTAGTTCCACTTGGACAAATCAGTGGGCAGATCACAAATGCAGTGAGAATGCTGAAAAGTTGTTTTGCGCTTGAGTTTGTGATTGCATCTATTCAAGTAATGGAGGTTCTTGGCTGATAAGGCTATGGATATTCTGATCTTTCCGGGCTCTGAAGGAGACTGAACCACCGAGACGTCGGCTGAGCGAAATTTATATTATAACAACTTCGTGTTTGGCTTTCAAAAAAAATCTGTAAATCATTTTTTATTTCTTCTCATGGGGCCGAAGTCGCGAGATGAACTTTTCAAAACTAATCTGTTCTTCGATACATAATCGTGCTACAGCGGCTGATTGTTTCTTTCAGGCTCTTGCTGTAGCTGAGGTGACCCATGAGGATTTTCTCAAGTTTGGGCAACAACTTGAAGAAAAGCCGCAGCCGAAAACTGTGCTATTTACTAATACTGCTCGGTGTGGCAGTACGCTGTTTGGCAAAATGCTCAATAGGTGTGTTTAATATTGCCAGTTGATTATTTCAGAGATATTTCCATTTAATCAAACATTTATTAGTGGTTGCTGTACGGGTTGCCTAAAACGACGTTTTTTCACTCGAAATATATTAACTAACATTTATAGACCAGGAGTATCCGTTTGTTATGCCGAGGCTCCAGCTCTAACGGTGCTCACTATAGCTTTAGGGGAGAAATTGATGAATGAAACGATAAGTTAATTCCAATATTTTTACATTTCCCATATTGCTTTCAAGACGCTTACAAACATAAGCCTGTGTCATTGAACTATGTACTACTTATAGC
Organism: Parelaphostrongylus tenuis; assembly: GCA_019055375.1. NCBI lineage: Eukaryota > Metazoa > Nematoda > Chromadorea > Rhabditida > Metastrongylidae > Parelaphostrongylus > Parelaphostrongylus tenuis. The sequence continues at coordinate 53,111 of JAHQIW010005962.1, read as the reverse complement.
TGAGAATGAAACTCCATATTTTTAGAGGGTGGCAAGTCTGCTCCGCGCGTGTATAGCTTACATGCGAGCGTATTTACCGGATGGTGTACTATGCGTATTAAAAACACAATCATTTGAAGCAAGACTGGTACCTCTCTGCAAGGATATTTCCAATCTCAAACACATCTTTATGTTTCGCAAGAAGGCACTTTTTTCTGTGGAAAGAGTTTGTCGACGGTATGTTGGAATATTAATTTTATCACTACAAGTCTTCATTTGCACCGAGTATTTCATTGCGATAACTCTATCACGCCAGCGTGTTATGTTTCGTAGCACGCCGCTCGACATCTAATCTCACTCAGATGCTGTAATTGCGGCGTCCCGTCTCTCTGCTAGTTTGTATTGGCACACGTCGCAAGAGGATTGAGAGGATTTACTCAGAAAGTTTGGGTCCTGTAGAGAGAAAACACCGCCCACATGTCGAAAAAATTCATACGTTCCGACAAAAAACCGCGTACTCCCAAAAAAGAACGTATTTTCAACTGTTAGACGGCATTTATTTCTGCTTTTAGTCTATGTTATTGTAGTCACTCAATAGCTCGAGAAATGCCGATTTTGAAATGGGCTTGATTTGTTGAACGACCCGTATAATACGTTTTAGTTATAAGAAAAAGATGACGTTTTGCAATTGGAGTGCGTAGTTGCAATTTCACAGCAGGTTTTTTTAGTACTATATGGTAAAATTTAGATTCTAAGCAAGCTTTGTCTCTATGGAAAAGTGAATTTTTGTTGGAAGGATGTTTTATACGTCTCTTAAGGTCACATAAACTTCTTTTTAGTGAAAAAACGCCAAGTTAAAAACTTCTATTTTTATATTACAAGTTGTATAGAATGCACAGACATTGTGTGGAATGTATTGATGTCTCCCATCTTTGTTTACTCAGTAGCACTTTTTCACTAGACTGTTAGTAAACAATTGATAGCTTAAGAGCGAAAAAAAGAGGATCTTAAAACTTAAAGATTCATGTCGCGTATCCGATTTCAGATTACACAGTGATATTATGCTAGATTACATGACTATTTATTATTCAAGGCAGTGAATAAAAGTGAATTGTTGCCTATATAAGAAAAGATAATTATAATTGAATTATGACTAAATACAAATAAAATAGCGCAGGAATGTTCAATAACACTTAATATGATTTCTTCGTAAACTTGTAGTTTTTCCGTCGAAATTTCGAGGTATTAGAGGAGAAGCAACGGCGTTGCCTTGAAGTTGCAATGATGAATAATATTTACAATAGAGTATAAGTGAATATATGGAATCATCACCCAAAAAAATAGAACAAAGTCTCCTGTACAAGTCCGCAGACTACCCGATTGTCGCTTCACTGTCCCAACTATGTTGTTCCTTATAGCCCTCCCAACTATATCAAAAGATCGCCTGTTTTTGAAACCCCGCAAAAAACTTCAATATAATTCCAAAAAAGAATGATTTGAGCTCAAAAACGAGGTTGTTACGCCAGGGTCATACACCGGTGTTTCGGAGGTTCGTCCTCCTCGTCAGTGACCCCCGCCCCACATTCAGCCCTGCATTGAAGCAAGGAGGGAGGCGTATGTGGTGATGGAACAGTGTACAATGACACTGGTCCATCACCACCTCTCAGTCGATGGATTTTTGTTGTTAGATCAAAACATCAAAAAAGTGAATGTTTTTTTCTTCGGGGTTCTAAAAACAGTCGATCTTTTGATTTAGTTTTGATCTAACAGCAAAAATCCATCGACTGAGGGGTGGTGATGGACCAGTGTCATTGTACACTGTTCCATCACCACATACGCCTCCCTCCTTGCTTCAATGCAGGGCTGAATGTGGGGCGGGGGTCACTGACGAGGAGGACGAACCTCCGAAACACCGGTGTATGACCCTGGCGTAACAACCTCCCAACTATGTTGCTCCTTATAACCCAACTCACTATTCTCAGAGCAAGATTTGTGACGTGTGAATTTTTTTCCTGATCGGCTTCGTCACTGACGTTCTTATCGTCATTCTTCGCCAAAAAACGATCGAGCAGGCTTCTATCTCTACCTATAGATGACGAAACTTTCACTTCGAATATTTTCAGGCATACTTCTCACAGCTTTCACAATTGACAACAGTGTGCATAGATTTGCCTCCTCTCGCATATAACTCCATTGTAGTAGTGGAGAATAATCACTAGAGGCAGATAGCAGACCAGCAGAATCCTGGTGTGCTAATGCATTTCCAAAATCACTTGCATGCGGTCATATTGAAGTAGCCTTGAGAGTCTGGAATCAGGAGGTGCAGGAATTCGTCTTAAAAACATTTAACTGAAAAAAGACGTAGAGCACACAAATTTAGTGGGCATGTCGAGAGGCAAAAGCTGCAACAATGATAATGTTTATGGTAGAATAAGGGGCGAAAAAATGATTGTTCTCGAAACGAGAGAAATAGAGTCTACTCCATAATTCTATAGAGTTCTCAGCTCGCAAAGTACACTAAAGTCGGAAAGTTATGGAAAGCTATCGATGAGTTGATATCATATGCAATGAGCGATACCATTTTTGACAAAGCGTTCATATTTTCTCTCATATTCGAACTCTATGATGACTTTGGCTACGTATAAGATGAGAGAATACCAAAACTGAATAAAATGTAGTACTCAATTTCACGAGCACAAAAGAAAAAATTGTTATTTTATTACTATCCATGTGCGGTATAAAATGAATAGCTATCGAAATGAGAAAAGATGGATATGATTGCAGTGCGGCTAAATCTCATAATATGTCATTAAGTTGTTCAAAAAATTTTCGAGATATGACTCTTTCTTCGTAAGCATTTGGCTTTACCCTTAAGAATTCTAAAGGAAGCATTGTTGGTGCTTATACTAGAAATAGATTGATGAGTTTCTTTATTCCCCATACACGTTCTTTCATTTACTGGCGATAAACTTCCCTTTAGTGGCAATAACAATCTAATTTTTATTACTACATCAACACATTGTTTTCATAACACGCCGCCCACGCTGCGCGACCTCGCCGCTCACTGCTCGAAATCAACGTGGTATCGAATGTTTTAAATGAAGAATGTAAAGAAACGTACTTCATTTGATGACAAATTTTTCCGAATGAAATTTTCGTTTTAGAATGTGATATCGATGTTACCGAAACTACGTTTCCCAATAGGACAAATTGAATTTAGTTGCACTCCTAATCTAATCACCACATGACTTGCTTCGTGACACCTTCCATATGCTTCAAAAAACCACATGACTTGCTTCGTGACACCTTCCATATGCTTCAAAAAACCAGTTCTGTTTTCAAAAATAGTGCCCATGATAGTTCGTCGCCAACTAGACTGGCTGGCATTAGACGTGGGTAGCTTATCGAGCTCTTAGGGAGTCTTATTTGATAAAAACAACACCACATCCGCTTTTACGAACTCCAGCTCAAATGGTTACTGGCTTTGATTAAGCAACTGAGCCGTTGATTTCCACATTTATGCAAACACACCCATAAAACGTAAGTTCAATTACAAAATAAATTCCTGCATGTATATCAGATATACTAATCCGGTGCATTAGAAAGTGATTCTAAAACTTCATGTGATCAAAGAAAAGTAAATTGTTGCTTGTTTTTTTTAGTTCTACATGTGATTGCTAATACCGTTCTCTTTTTTTCACTGTTTTATGTCTAAAGGAGGAGTCCAGTAAGAATTTGAGGTTTCTTCCTTCAAAACTCTACAGTTTCAGAGCAGAATTCCATTCTATGCTTATGTTGAAATTATATAATCTCTCTCCACGTTTATCGCGTTCCATTGGCACTCTTATCGCTGGCGAAGGGAAGTGGTTGAGAATTCTCCAGCCACAAAATATGAGGGTAGGCTCCTTAACATTCCTTTGATACCATGGAATAAAAGTGGTGCAAAATCATATATGCCGTGCTTCTGATGGAATGAAATCTGCTAATCATCCTCATCATGGTATGGTATGTTTAGGAAGTCTATTTGCAGTGGCGCGACTAGTCAGCTAGCGCTTGAAAGCGTCAACTTATTTCTATATTTTATCCATGAAACAACAATTAGTCACTTTTCTCAGTTAGAAATGAGAGCTGGAGCACTCAGATATCCCTTCCTATCATGCGGTACGTGTTGTCGAATACACTGGAAATGGAAAACTATACTCAAATTGTATAGTTATATTGAAGCAGTGAATGGGAACGGGGGGTGGTTCAGTGATGAGGGATACTCGGCGCGGGATTGATTACCATTCCCTCAGCACAAATGGGTCGTCTCTGAGTTTTCTACTACTGAGTATATGATTTCTCCAGAGCATAATCTTTGTTTTTCAATTTTCTAAAGTGAAACTCATAAGTTGCTATAAAACAACATTGCGGTTCAAGAATTCCAAAGCTGCAGCCGCAGGCATAAGCGGTAAATTTTAAGGCAATGTCACGTTTTTATAGATGCTTCATTGATTAGTCGCGAAATTAGTCTCAAAATCCAAAATTTACCTAGTCCGAGTTAATCATATACGATTTATATTGACGAGTATAGGCTGATGTAAAACTGACCAGAGGCGAAGTGCTGGTCGAATCATTAGGAAGAAAGCTACATAAATTGATTGACATTGCCTACGTTATGTATTTTCTGCCAAATGATTAGCAGGTATTATTTCAGGCGCTAGCAGCTATTATGTTAGCATCGCCCTTGTCGTACTACGAGAAGAACAAAGATATGTACTGTCATCCTATTGTTTGGTTCCATGAAATCATCAACGACACTGAAAATGTGCTCACTTCAGTTTTCAACGAGGTGGCTTTTCATTGTTTACGTAGAGCGATTGTTCAAGGTCTATGCCTACAATGTAGCTAAAAATTGAATATTTGGACTCCGAATATCGAATGATCCTCACTGATCAATTTTTGCCTAATTGAACCCCAGTTTTTAGGCCACTACTGAACTTGTAAATTTACCTAATAAAATTTCAGCTTGGCATCCCACTTTCGTGTGTCGCTGAAGCAGTTGAATGCAAAAGCAGTGATTCTCAAGAAAATTCTTTTCTTTCGCAGCAGAATTTGAAACATATCAAGGTACCTAGTGCTTGTTAATATTTAACATTTTCTTAGCTCTTTATTGATTCGTCTTCACAAAGTTTGATTTCACCTTGCTGATCTCAGTACTCTGGCGTTCAATTCGTTTTTTCGTCTTGTTCTTTTCGTCGTCCAGCGTCGTGAAATACTGATTGAGCACGTCTCCTTGTAATACTGAGGGTAGTTTGGCTGTGACGTTTCATATGGCGTTCGTTGTTGATTGCCGAAGATTGCTGGAAGGTGAGGTTTAGCCCGTGCATGCTGCGGCGAGCATCACAACCACTCGGTCACGGCGCCCCATTGTGAAATACAGTGCCTTAAAAAGCAAAGGATAAGCTTTCAGCGTTGATCATTCCCTAAGAGATGCTTCACGCATTTGACTTCAGACATCGTTGGAGGAAATCCGTTGCACAACTGGCCTTTGCAAAGACTCGCGGTGGCCTACCGATTTATCAAGTCAATGTTGTTGGCCTCCCAGACAAGTTCTATACCAATTCTGCAAACCGAGAGGACGAAGAAAATGTTCGTGAGCCTGGCACGCGGGATTGAACAAACGACCACATTAGTGTCAGAGAGCACCTTTAATCACCCTGCCACACACTGTGCAGTGATTTATTCAAATACTTAGATGACTCGTCTTCATTACATCGCGAGTCCCAGCTTAATTTTCTTCGTTTCTCTCGCGCAGCTGTTTTCTGTGGTGGTACTCCGATTTGTTCATAATGGCGAAGGCGAGGCTCATTCCATGATCCTGAACTCATCGCCATCTGCGCATGCAAATGTTTACCGTTACCCACAGTCACATACGCCTACTATTTTGGTGTTGTTTAATAGAACACTTTCGTTCTCTTTGAGTCAATTCCGCTGTTGCTTTCATTCAACAGTCAGATGTTCTTCTAATATTTGACTTGTCCATATGTTTCGCCATCGATGTATATATTTTTTGATTCAAAAGATGATGTGACTTTCAAAGATCTCAACTAACTTTGCAAACCTGCTCAATTTCATAGGTACCGATAAAGTTTTAGAAGACTTTTTTCATGAGAGCTTTAGGGTGCTGCGCAGTTTTTGACGTGGTAAGTTTTAGCTCGCATATCTGCTGTATAACAGAATACTAGGAAGACACGGGAATTGAGAAGACGACCACGAAGTTTGGAGTCCGTTATTTCGTTAGTATGTTCTTTAAAGGGTCCGCTCGGAGCTCGTGCTGTTCTCCTTCTTTCGCCTACTTCATCTCTCCTGCTGATTTTCATAATCATTGAAAGTTTAGGCCAGTGTACGATAATCTCCGTGATCACACAATTCTTCATTTCTATTTGTTCATCACATCATGCACCTTTGACGAATTACGTCTTCGTCCCTTTCATGTGTTTTTCAATGTTTTCCCAGCTTCGTTGAGTTGATTGAGGATCATTTTGCTTCGCTGATACTCCTTAAAAAGGAAATATGGATTCATCCGCGAAAAATGTCTAGTACTAGTTTTCAATAAATCACTGCCCATCGCAGTGCAGTAGGAAACAACTTTGGTGATCTGATGTCGCCCTTGTCGAATACATCTTCTCATGAATGTGCTGAACAGTCAATGTAGAAGGTGTAATTTTGTGCAGTAATTTTGAAAGAAGCCAGGTAATGTTTGTGTATAGGGTTTGTCTAAGCCTTGATAGGCGAACGCTGGTAAGATTTAATTTATTTCGACGCCGTCAAACGCTTCCACCGTATAAAAGTTGAGGCGAGTGATGATGGCATTTGCGGCAGGCATCAACGACCTGTGGCACGATTTGGTTGTGGTCTATGCAGCAGAATGCCTGTCGGAATTCTGCTTGCTTGGCTGTTCATTCCTCATTCAAGATCTGCGACATGCACAAAAATAGATTTTGTGCATAGCTCCTAGAGTGCATTCTACACACACATTGGACGGTAGTTACGTAGACCCTTTTTCCTGGTTAGGATGAGTGTGCTCGAAGTTTTCCACTGGTCTGGAACTTTTGTTGGTAGGGTATTATATGGTTTATGAGTTTTACTTGTAGACTGTGATCTCTAGATCTACGGCAGTCGACAGCCTCCCATGTTCGTCGGCGGTTTTCTCTTCTCAAAAAATGAGTATTCATGAATAAGATATGTTGCAGACGGGAATTCTGTAAGACGGGTTTCCTTTTCGTTTCGTTATTCCATTCCAAATTCTTCTCTCCTAGCTTCATTTTCTCTGGCAGTTCCTGTCTGACTTCGAAATGGCGTTGTGGCTTTGAAATGCCCATCCAAAATTTGTAAAGCTTTCCGCTATAGATGACTTTCTCCGCCTTGTTGTAAAACCCTTCCTGTTTGCTATCATTAGTTGTATAAGTTATTGATTACTGATACTGACTTTATTTTGACGCGAAAGTTGAGCGCGAAGAATGGTTTGGCCTCGTGATAGCATTTTGCGAAGTATTCAGATGGGAGATATTAAGGTTTGCGACAAAGCCACTTCTCTGACATTTCGTAACAACAGAATTTTTTGATAATGACGAGAGGTTCCGTCGTCTAATTGTCGTATGTCGGTCTTTCTGTTCTTCGTCTCTTGCGAAACGAATGCCTGATTTTGATGAGGCCAGCACCCTCAAGAGGTATGTGAAGGTATCTGATAAAACTGCTCTCATGAACAGGGCTTGGCCATGAGGCAGAAATTGGGTTAGATTAGCTTTTGCTTTTCTTGAAGTTGTGAGCTTGCTTAGACTAGCTGAGCTTTCCTCAAGGCGTCTTCACACCAGGTAGTCGCCGGCCTTTGTGGATCAGAGAAAGATTGCCACCTTGCGAATAGTCGTACCAAGACAGTGGTAACTCGCATCAGGGTTCATCCTTAGCTGGTTTTTCGGGTGGGAACGTCAAACTCCTTTTCATCTTGAGGCTTCTCCTGGAGCGATACCTTTTGTACTTTTCAGTCCGACGTCCAGGAACACCTCTCAGCCACCATAAGGCGGTGACGTTTGGGAGAATAATAATTATGGGAGGAAATGTAGACAAGTTCTCTGCTATATCTTGGAAGCGAAAAGTGATTCTATGAAGACGCTACGAGAAGTGGTACACAGGCTTTTTTGCGCAATAATCACGTTGGAATTCAATAACTTCTTTATATGTGGATTTTAGCACGAAAATTTTGCTCACGTAAATATCCATGCGTCCATCTTCAAGCAGATCTCACAACTTTTTTCGTTGATTTCGTCGTCTTGTGATCTTCACCCCAGAAGGCACATGAGCTCATTTGATTGAAGCCTCAGTGCTCGTAGTCTTCTACCGCAAGCGAATTTCTCTATAGAATGACCATCTTTTGAGTACCGAGATGAGTTTATAATTTTTCTCAAGATTTCCTCTTAGTCGCAGTTGTGATGTGGGTCGGTTGGAGAATTATTGAAAATTTTTCCTATATTCCGAGACTTCAACGATTATGGCCGACCTCCAAGGACGACGTAACAACACTATAGATGATGAGGACAACACGGTAGAAGATGAGTGAAAAAAAAAAACAAAAAAAGAAAATCATGCTGTCTTTGATATTAAATAGATACTGTAAATTTGTCACCTGATCGTTTGCTTACTAGATAAAACAGTACGTTATGCGGCATCTTTTGTCCAGTTGATTTTGTTCAAATTTCAACTTGAGAGTCTTTATTTCTTCATTGACGCTCCATAGTTTCAGATGCTGCCTTTATCGAGTGACGATCGTGCCATGCTTAAGGAATACGCCGAGAAGATGGAAATCCCCTATGATGTTTTTGAAACCGACTGAAGTGTTATCGTTTGATCAGTATGGCTTCTGAAGTGAAAGATGGCTTATCAAAGTTATGGCTTTTTGTTTTGACATGTTGATGATCATGCCTGTTCAAGTCGGCTACCTGCTTTCAACCATTATTCTAAGACTATAAAAAGCTTTGCTGTATCACCCCTGTCGCATATGAAATTGTCCTAAAATCTCGTTTGAGTTTCACATTTGTTTGAATTGAAGAAAGTTTAACAAAGGACATATACGTTATCACTGTGCCAAAGAAGTTGTTGAACAAACCCTATCAGTTTCACAGCATTTATACTGAAGCTATACGCTTGTGGCTCCCATTAAAAGAGTGCTCGCGCGCGAGTTACGGGTGAGGAATTTGTGTATATTTGTGAGCTTGATTATTGATTCCGTTACCATATCGTTATCAAGTGAATAAAAGAATTGAGCTCTCGGCAATGATCAATCGCTGAGGGATCATCCTCGGCCACGATTTCATCAAGTATCGTTAAAGGTGACTGAATGCACATATGTCCTACACAATGAGTTGCAGTGGTCCACGGGTGTATCAAATCAGTGCTGATATCCTCCTGGGGATGTCTGGTATTCACTTGCTGACCCATAAGGGTTAAAAAGCTTGATGCGTCAAGAGTGGGGATTGTACCAATGACCTATTGTCAAGCATCTTCTAACCCCACGCTTCACGCAGCACCTTCTCCTTAGCTACATAGAATTGGGTTCTCTGCAGTTTATGTATGCGCTTGTTGGTGTTATTGAACTAATCGTGAAAATGTGGGAGGCTGTAAGGAGAATTTCTCGATGTGGCCAGCAGTTTATACATAATGGGTGTAGACTCAGTCAATCGAATTTCTATACGAATAACACGTTAATAACACAGCGTGATCAATAAATTTGGAGAGGTCACTAACTACAGAATGGAGACTAACATCGATGATATATCAACTAAGTACGTACATTACACACAGTAGTCATCGGATTCACTAGTGTCATACACAGGCAAGAAGAAAATGAAGAAAAGGGTATACAACGCGTTCTAAATCGACTCAACTCTACGTTTGCCATTCTTTTCTCTTATCTCAGGCTTGTCCTCCCAAATCCTATCGAAAAAAGGATTCCTCCTACGCAAAGATTTTTTAGATATAGAACTGCAATGTTACAGTGAAGATTTAATTTTCTTATGGTTTTTGGGCTGGAATGTTCGACATTTTTATCCATGAGCACGATAGGAGTGATTGGAATCACTTCCAAGAAAAAAAAAAGTTGGCAGCAGAAGTATTTCAAGAAAAAAAAAGTTCGCAACAAAAGTAATATCTAGCTGAAAAGTGCTGATGTCCTGCCGAGTTTTAATACTGTTTTCGGGATTCTATGGGAAGAAGAGTTGGTGAAACACGAAATTACATGCCCAGTGAAGTTGTGCTAACATCCTCGCGATTTTTGGCTATTCATGAAAATGGGCCTTCCGGTGCTGAAGTAAGGAGCACCTAAATTATTCTCTCTAAACGAACTGTAATTCTTGGTCACTGCTCTTCTTTCGATGGCTGGCGTTTGGACTAGTTCATCTCCTTCTAAGCATCGGCGTACTTTATGCAACGCTGCTCGCACAAGACGACGGATCAGGTAGTACTTATGAGAGTCTTCTGTACTCCAACGCGCGCCATGCAAACCCTCTAGCTTGTCGGCCGCGCTGAGTTAGTGGTGAAGTTGTTTGTGAGTTGAGGTGGAAAACTATGATTTGATACCTCTATCGGCCGCTTTTTCATAGACAATGTCAGGTAATTTCATCATCCGACTTGAAGTGATTTATTCCTCGGCCTCGATTCCTTTATAGAGGATTATTCAGCCTCAGGGGATCGGCTGAACCGAGGAAAGGCGCTACTGATAAGTCCCATTAGGACGAAACAGGCGCCTGTATAGCACTAGACCTAACAGCTTGAAACATGCTACATCTTTATCACCTTACGATTTGATAGATCGAAGGGCCATCTGAGGTCATTTTATGGGCCAAATGAAGCTGAGGTGAGACTTAATTCTTAGTTAATGGGAATGGAGAAGATGCTCGAGTTGTACGGTGTATGAAACACTGCTAAAAACAAAGATAATAACCCTCTCGACATTGACCAACCTCTGAGGGTCGCCGTGCATTCGATCCCATTCGTCACATTGTCAGATGTGAAAATTTTGTTTTGTGAAAAGCAAAGCAAAAAAAAAACGTTTTTTTGTAGTGTATATCTAGCCTTTATAATGACTTGCGATGGCTTACCGATGTCACAAGTCAGTGCTGCTACCCTCCAAACACGTCTGGTCCACTTCACCCAACTTGGTGGAGTGCAAAACTCAGTGAGCCTTTGGCCCGGGATTGAACCATCGAACACAACATGTCGCAGGGCAGTCTTAACCACTGCGCTACACCACATCTTTCCCACGGACTGCAAAGCGATTGATCAACGACGATTGGACCACCCACTATGCTTGGCTTATTCACTGTATGAGAAGCAGCTGCACGTTCTAATTGAATCTTTTAGCTAATTTCAGGTTACTGTACTCTGTTGTGTAATTTTGCGTAAGCGTCGTGCGATTTTGCAGAATGAAGCGACGAGTTTTCGCTTCGATTTGTTTTTTTTTTCCATTATTTTCTTCTTCAAGAGTATTTGGCCTTAAATTTTGTAACGGAGAGTTATTTTCTTTTTTTTTCGAATTAATTTTCTCTAAAGCAAAAATACGCTCGGTCGGCACCTCTCCTTTCGGATTCGATGGCTTACGTTCGTTTTGGCCACTTCAGAACCTGCACGGCGCATCGGCAGCACTGCGATTCTGTCATGCGGAAGAAGTCGGAGGATGAATGTCATGAAATTCCGCCAAGTTTAGGAGATATTAATGCGATTTGAAGCGCCATGGCCGAGTGGTTGTGGCGCTCGTCACGACGCGCGTGGAGCCGAGCTCCATCCATCCACACTCTCCGGTACATAGCAAGAGAGTCCTATGGAACTTCACATTCAGGCTCTCCTCGAGATTAGAAGGAGACATGCTCGACCAGTATTCTACGTCATTCAAGAAGAAGACGAAAGGCGAATTGAATGCCAGAAGTATTGAGATCCGCGCAGTAAAAGTTGTGATGACGGGTCATGTAAATAAATATAAAATGATATAATGAAGCGATCGATTGGATATGATTTGGTATGGAAAATCCTCTGGGATCTGGGAGGAAGGCGGAGTCGTCAAAACGTTGGCCGTCGATCTTGAATGGAGAAATACAACCTCGTGCAAGTTCCTCTCTCTCTCTCTCTCTCTCTCAAAAAATGGGTAGTTTGTAAAATATTTTTTTCGTGACCAAACAAAATTCTTTTTATTTAACCGCTTTATAGCGGTCGTATGATGTTCTAAATATACCCACTGATTTTGAGCATTTCATTTAGACCGCGCTTAAACTTCAATATATCTCATAATTATTATTTGAGCCAACATATCGAGCTTTCGAGCTTCGAAAATTGCCGATTTTGTCATTTTTCACTTGACGGCGATTCTGTAAATCGTTCATCGTCGCCTACTCTATATATAATATATATATATATATATATATATATATATATATATAATATATATATATATATGTACATCATACATGCGTATATATGTGTATATATATGTATATATATAGAGGGATGTAGAGGCCTACGAGAGGATAGGCTCAAGACTTTGAAGGGTTTTGCTTGGCTAACGAGGCTGCTCGAGGCCGAAACACGTGTATCGGGCTATACAAAAGTCCTTTAGCAGAGCACATGGCATGTTGGCTCCAATAATAATTGTAAGATATACCCAATGATACAGATGTGCAAAGCCTTTGCGTCAGGTGCGACTCGAACCCACATTCACCCTATTCGTGAGCGCATGCTTGAACCCGTTGAGCTATCGGCGCCTGTTTTAGCGCCACTTTTTTTTGGGATATTTTTTATTATTCATGCGCAGGTTCAAGGAAAGCCGGATTTTTGAATTATTTTGCCTTATTCTTTAGGAGTAGTTACTGACATAGTTTTAGTATGTTTTATGCTCTTTATAAGCGTTAATGATCAGAAAGCCTGTTTTTTTATTTTTAATATTACTGCCTAAATTTCTATACATATGAGCGGTCTGTGCTGCAAATTAGTCCTTAATAGTCATTCTATCACTTTTCAATATTTTCAACCATATAGTAATCCTTAGCAAATTTTATTTGTTTTTATTCTTGGAGAAAACATTTCATTGCCAAAAGCGCGCGTATTTATCTGTCCTTTTTTTTGCAAAAAATCACTTGCTCTTATCCATGGAATTTTAGGTAACAGCATCTTCTTGTTTTCCAGAGGTGAGGCACAATACTATGGCTGATGAAGAGCTTGCAAGCTATAGACTCCAGTTTCAGCAGGTAAAAAGGATGACCTCTTTTTTTTTCTGTTCCACTTGTCTTTATTATATTCCTTTCCTGTGATGTAATCTATATCAATGGGAAAAGACTTCTATTTATTTATCCAAGCTGAATATTTAGGTTGAAGCTGCCTTGCTTGGTGATCCCGACAATGAGGAGTTGAAAAAGTTGAAAGCCGATCTCGAGGAGGTTATAGCCTTGCAGGTTTGCTTTTCATGCCGTTTCTGCAGTAATTGGGTACTGGGCTTTTTATGTGTTTATATTCTATGTTGATTTTTTTCCGTTAGACGGCATGGAATGATAAAATGACCTCTTTCGCTAGATAGCAACCTTTGATAAGAATGTTAGTAGCCATTCGAAAGCTCAAATTCCGGGGAAGTGCTGGGCATGCTCATTTTTAGAAAGATCGCTTTATAGCGCCGTAGCATTCGAATAAGATCATGTTTCACACGCGCTACGCGCTGTTGTTGTTATCACGCTTAAATTTCTTTGGGCGAAACATTTTCCTTGATCTACCAGTGATTATTCGATACCCTGAATCTCGACGAATTCAAAATGTATCTGCTTTCTAGAAGATCTTTTTCACAGCGCTGTTGCAAGAGGAAAAGATTTGTATTCCACCCACGCGTATTTCTCGCTAGACAAAACTGTTTTCTTGATTTATGAGTGACCAGTCGATAGTGCGAGTTTCGACGATCTCAACGCCATTCTTGTTCTCCGAAAAAACCTTTTTATTGCAGTGTAACACTAATAATAAGATTTTATAATTTCAGTTCTATTCAATATTTTTATTGTATTCTGTACTTTCATAAGAAAATGAAAGTTTCACATACACGGCTTTCGGCTTGTGTGTGTGCGTGGTCATGAGTGGATACGCTACCAATCGATCGCGCTGGCCCGACTCACATCTGTAGAGCGATTTCTGTAATCTAATTTGGATATTTTCTCTGCTTCAAAAGAAAACTTTAGATGAAACATATGATCCGGAGACTCGAAGATTTTCTCTGCACGATCATATGCTTTTCGTGCTTCCGTGAATTATACGTATGATGAAAATGAAAGCGCGCTGCGGGTGTGAATCGTAATTTTATTTTGAATGCTATAGCGCTATAAAAAGGTCTTTTCAAGAAACTGCACTTGTAGCAGTGCCTCAGGATTTAGGCTTCAAAATTATCACCAACATATATGTTGATTCTTTGTCCAGCGAGAATTTCTCATTGTACATTCCGTGTAGTCTAACAGAAATGAGCTTGTATATTTTATTTTGCTTTTATCTGCACTGTTTACACAACCATATCATACATATTTACTTGCATCAGGTTTATAGTATTCATTGGCATTCTCATTGGTTTCATTTCTTCAGGAAGAGTTAACTAGTGCTACTGCTTCCGGTTCTGTGAATGATGTTGCTCCAGTCAGTGTTCCGGTAAAGAAATATGAGGTAAAATCTGTAAGCTTGTAGTAGTCCTTTGTTACAATACTGGTGAGTCTTACCAAACGAGAAGACCTTGTTCTCTCATCCGCTGCAATAATCGAAAATATAAATGACCTTTTCTATGTTTACAGAAGATCGAATAGTATCATGAATCAATCAAAATATGACCACTTAGGTGTCATACCGTTTGTTTCGAGTTTTTTCTTAGAACCACGCTCAAATTTCGGCATGCCTGGTAATTGATTTTGACCCATACAGGTGGTCTGTTGTGGGCGTTTATACAATAGAATGCACGTGTTTCGGCTTTGACAGCCTTCTCAGTTGCACAGTGCGTTTCGTCTTGGTCAAATTACTTTTGGGCGGGAGTTGAGTTCCCCCTATGAAGGATTTGGCTAAGACGAAAGGCACTGTGCGACAGGCTAAACTGTCAACGTCGAAACACGTGTAATGCACTGTTTAAATGCCTATAGCAGGCCACATGCATGACTCAAAAATTATCAGTCATACCAGTGAAGTATTTTCATAATCGTTATATTTATACAGTCATGTGCATCTCTTTATCTCTGAGCTTCTCGTACAGATTCCATGATCAGAGGCCTTTGTGTAAGAATGCGCCAAGTTTATCATCGTAATTAAGGTATGATATTGACTGTCATCTCCTTTCCATTGTTGGTGCTGTTCTAATCTGTACCACTGCAGGTATTAGTAATCTCAATGGAGCCATGCCAGTTCACTTTTATTTTAAACTGAGTGAGCATATAGTGTGGCAGATATTATTCCACTTTATCACATGTTTTTCTATCACCAGTGAAATCTTTTTTTACCAACTTAAGAACTGACTTTCCTCTAGCTTGAACATTACTAATCAATCATATATTCCTTGTTCATTAAGCCAATAGCACGAAGTTGGCGGTAATAAAATTATTTTTATAACGTTTTGACGCGTTCTGTACAACCGTCCATTTTATATAAGCGTTTTGTATGTAAGGGCATCCCCGAGTGAGGTTCTTCATTTGAGCGGTGCCCACCAAAGCAATCGATTTGATGGACAGCGGAGAGGATCAATGACAGCGATGACGAACGACCGTGAATAATCGAATCATGAATTTGAAGAAGACGAAACGTTAACCGAGGAAATTGATCTTCAACAGCTTCGTGTTAATAGCTGAGTCAACAACGAATATATGGTTCAAATTTAGTGCTCTTTGTAAGTAGCTTAGTGTTCTCCTACGGTTTTGCTTGCACTTGACTGAGCTTGCGTTTTTTTTTTGCTTAAGGTGGCTTGTCAAGAAAACGAAAATCCCTTCACATCTCAATTCGACGCCTAGAAAAAACCGCTTTCCTGAATTAGCAAATCATCGCGAGCTCCTTTTCCTCGACAATTCTCAGTACCTAATCATGATTAACCAACTTCAAATCACAAGAGTTCAATGGAAGATTGAACGAGGACGCATCAACACTGGCACATGCCTTTTAGAATCTGAACCTGACACAACGAGTTAAGCAGTGCCAATTTGTAAATCGATCAGTTTCCATTTTTCCTAAATCCGTGTTTTTTTCAAGTATTTTTAAAACTTTTTTTTCAAGTAGCGGTTAGTGAACAGTTCATTTTAGTGCAATTGTAAGAAAATTTTTGTAGATTCCCAAAAAGTTCTATATGTTTTCTATAGCCTCTTGATAAAGGAAGCAGTCGAAATGATTCAGTTCCAAACACTCTTGAAATCTTTGAGAAGTTCCAGTTTTTTCTACTCTTATTAGATAATATGTATTTGTTCGTGAATCTTGAGATACAGATCGGCGATCGGGTAATGGCACCGCTTGCCTAATGGAAACCGTGCGGTGGCTGTTGTCGACTCACTTACAGCTGCTGGTGTGGCTGTCATCTTTATAAGTGAGCAGCTTGAAAGTTTTTTCTTCAGAACGGTTCTATGTTCTCACATTTCCTGGTCAATATTCACTACAATGGGAGACCGGTGGCAGAGTGGTAGTGATGCACGATGCGACGTCAGCACGTCCACCCTCTATCAACTGCGCGCAATCAAACAGCGAATCATCGTACCTGCTCATCTTAATGAGATCGACAAGGAGCTGCACCGGATCAGTATCTTTCGATGTTCATGAACAGGGAGAAATCTTGGAGCAAAGCGATGAATGCGAGGCGAATCGAATGTCAGAAGTGCTAGAAATATGTGCAATAGAATGTGTATACGGGTAGTATAAAGTTTTACAATAGTATGTTGCAGATGTTTGAAGAGTATTAGGAGAAAACTTTGGAGAAAGTTTTCTTCTGTGTCCGTTTGTGTTTTCTTCTATACTACCCACTGATTTCAGGTAGCGGTCAGAAAACAATTGTAGATCCATCTGATCTTAGTGATGCTCCAGATGCTGGCAAAAAACATTACGTATTTGACTCAGCGCGAAGTGGAATTTCAAAAAGTGCCGCAAATAAAAAAGAATGGCTGGTGAGTCATGTCTTCGAATTGGCTCCGAAGCCGCGGCCTTTTTCGGGTTGAAGAATATATCTTTCGTGTACTGGTTCGTTTACAGCATCTGTTTATTTAGGCTGAACGAGAGCGACGGCGTTTACGTGCTCAAAAGAAAGAGATGAAACGAAAAGAGCTAGATTTAGCCAAGGAAACTGAAAAGAATAGCTGGATTAAGTTCAATCATAAAGCTGTTAGTAAAGGAATCAAGGTGTGTCATGTTAATGTATTCTGATTGCTCCAAATTCGTCTTCCAGGAAGTTGTGTGATTTCTTATCTTTGCTGGGGTGTTTACATGTCTTCCGCAATTGTATTGCAAATGTTCGTAGAAAGTTCAAAGTTTCAGTTTTTAGGGAATGAAACGAGTAATTGCTACTGGGTCGGCACAGGATGGACCAGCAGGAGTTAAGTTTTTATATCTTTGCCGTGTTTTATCGTGTTAAATCATTGGATTTTTTCATAAGCTGGTTTAACGTAGCAGGCAGAAAATTCAATGATTTTTTCTTAACGTCTAAGACCCAACGCCTAGTTTTCGTCTACACTCGTATAATTTCTTCAACTAAAGTTTTTCAGAAGTTGGAAAATTGTTCGTGCAGCTTTCTAAAATTGTTTCTCTCACTTAAATTCATTATACATTCATGTTTTTCGCAAAAATCGATTACGAAGTGTAATGTTCCGCGATTTTTAACTCTACAGCAACAAGCATTATCGACATGGTGGGAGACTCCACCGTCTTCTGCTAGAGTAAATTTAGTGGAGTAATAAAGATCGCGCACAAATTGATAGCTCTACAATTGAAATCGAAGAATGCACATTGATCAAAATGTTTTGTGGCTCAAAACGTCAGAGTCTCATCCTAACGGGGTGTTAAGTATTTATATTCTCGGCAAATATCTATAGAAACTATTTATTTTCGTAAAGGGGCACTGCAACACACACTTTATCGTTGCTCTTTGTGTTACGCATTTGACAAGCCGAGCCTTCTATATGTCTGATGTTGATAAATTGATAGTTGATATGTCACGTAAGATCACGACGTTGAGTTGATAAACCCAATAATATAGAGTGATGTGCAGGACCATTTGCGTCAGCTGGGATCCGAACCCGGATCTCACTCTTTCCGGGACAGCGGTGCTGTACCGTTGCATCACCGACGCTTCGGTATGGACGCTGACGCAAATGTTTTTGACACACCACTCTACGTTATTGGGTTTATCATAATACTATACCACCGCTATAGGCTGTCAAACAAAAATGAATTCTGATGATTTGATACCTAGGTCGATCGCAAATAGTCGTTATATAGGCCTTAGTAATCCCAAAGCTATCGGGCAATTACCATAAATCGAGGGGCAATCTCTGTTCAACAAAAAATGCGCGAAACGCACATGTGAAAAAATCTTTCTTAACGCTGCTAGTGTACGCTGAAAAGGTATCAGTGCGTTGTTCGTAAAGGGTTGTAAAGGATAACCGAGAACGGAAAGTACCTGTCTATATTATACCGTTGATGCATAGTTCATTTAGAATTTTGAAATTCGAGGTTCAATTTTCGATTCACTCCGCAGCTGATTAGAATTCTTAATGAATACTTTGTAAAAATTATGAATACTCCTTGGAACAATGCAATAGATTCTTTTCTTTAAGTCTTTGAAGTTCCGTTTTCTTCAACTACTTTACTTATCGAGAAGTTATCAACAGTCATCCAAAAAAGTATCACGACCATAAAGTATAGGACATAACAAAAGGAAATAATTTGGGTAATGTGGAAATGCAAACTAACTTAGTATCGAGCACATTACGTTTCCATGTATGGTTTTAAACCAGTTTGGATAGTTTCTTATGCGTTAATATTTCTGCGTAAAATATTTGAATTGTTTGTTCATCACTTTGTATATATATATATATATATATATATATATATATATATATACATATATTTGTATATATATATATATCATTAAATCATTTATATTTATATATACGTACATATATATGTATATATGTACATATATATACACGTATATATATAATAAATACTATATATATATACATATATATATATATATATATATATATATATATAAAGTATATCTTGTTTTTGTTGGAAGCGTACTGCCTCAATTTTTTAGGCATAAAATCTCAAACGTTGGTGTCCTCAAGAGCAAATCAGTTCGCGTTCAAATCGGCAAGAGGTTCCATGGATTCCCTTTTTTAATACGTTCTGGATTGTGCTATGGCTTGTTTCTGTTTATTTACCTCGTAAACGCTCATTTCCACTGTTCTTTGAGGAGATTGTCACACGTAGCCGGAATCTTCGGTTTTTCTTGAGCCTACAGTCATCTTATTTGTAAGGATAAGTGTTTCAATGAAATCGTTGATGAAGCATCGCTATTTGGTAGATCACTTTGGCGTGGTTAAGTAATAAATTTATTGAGAGTTTGTATTTTTGAAATGGCAATGATTACTGGAGGTGGTTTTTTCAGACAATCAATCGTCGGAAGTGTAAACACCGTAATTGCTCACTGAGGAGTTTTGAATTGTTAGCATTGATCTTACAATGCTCTACTGCTGCCTTTGCATGCTATCCATGGCATTTTTTTGCTTAGAAGGCCAAGATCTAATGGGTATTGCGCTGTAAGTGATCCACACCCATAGATTAGTCTGATCTGTGACAGAGGCTGGTAGAAGCATTGCCATCAGTTTTTAACGACTAACAAAAGCCCAGGTGATGCAGATGATTCGCTACAACGCGCTTACTGACCATTATCAGACCATGACTATTATATCTAGTGAATCCATTCCACCATCTAACGATAAATTTTCATCAGTTGCTTGACATCATCATAAAATCTGTGTTCAACAGATAGCGACTGATCAAGAAAAAGTTTGGTCGGAAGGCTCTGTTCCACGAACTAAACAAGAACAAAAGCTGCGCGTTGAAGCCAACAAATGGCGTTTGTATCGTCCAACGTTGTGCATCACAATCAATTCACATGATCTTCAACAATTAAGATGTTAATTTTATTGAATATAGAACCCTTTCGTGTATCAAGAGAATTATTAGCTGATTTCTTGTCAATAACAAATTCAGCTTTCAAACTATGGAAGCAATTATGTTGTCAGGCGACATCTGATTTATTATTAATACATTAATTACCGTAGTTGATTACGGCAAGTGACACTTCTCGAAAGCAGTCTATTAGAATGGCTACGGTATATGGCTCGCTCCCTCATATTGTCTTATATAACTTTGAAAATTCACCAGATAACTAGCTTTTAGAAGCGAACTACTTCCAATACTTTCAATGTATTTGTAGTTTACATTTTTCCGTTTTCTTCTTCAGTGTAATAAGCTTAGGAATTTATCTCATTACAAGGAAGTGGAATATTCTGTACAAATGCACAGAATGCGATTTACTAGAATCTTCTTTGTCATCAATTTTTCTTCAAATCTCTTCAACTTCTAAGCCTGATTAGAGAATCATCTTACCAACAAGATTTTGTTGTAATCATCGATTTGATTAGGAGGTTCAAGAGGCCTGCTGGAAAGAATTCTACCTGCTAAGCACCTTTACTGATGAGAGATATCTCTGTGAAGAGCTTTGAGGGGAACGTTGCTCATGTTGCTTCCAGAAAATCAGCACTCAACCGTGCTAAAGTAGGGAAGTCCATGAAAAGAGACTTGCTTCATTGACAACTATCTTCCGGCTTTAATGGTCTCTGTTTCGAGAAGTAAAGTTCACTATGAACTTAGTCAAACACTTGATAGCTAGTAGCTTACTCATGATCAACTGTGATTCATATATAGTTTATATCACCGCAAATGTGTTTATGGTGTGATTTTGCTGGTCAAAGTAACTGCTACTTATGAGTTTAGTATCTAAGGAACGCTCTCATGATCGACAACTCGTTCAGATTGAAGGAACAGTTTCCCGCTCGTCACCAAACCAATGAGCAATATGGTACGTATTCTCCATTGTTACCAAGATTATACAAGGCGAGGTGAGGCGAAAACTTCTAAAAATAACCAGTTACGGTCGGTTTTTATCAAAAATGCCCAGCATTTGCTGTGCGTCAGCAAGTCGCGTGGGTTTACATGGTAAATTCACAAATCACTAAATATATGAAGGAGGTGTACGTGTTCGATACCACTACACTTGTCAGTGTTGAATAGCCCACCGATCAAATATCAAAAAGAAAAAGCAGCATGATATTTTTACACGTAAAGTAGATGGTTGTGGAGTAGATGGGTGAAAATCAACTCGTATCCGTCGAATTGCTTCCCAACATGAGTTTAAATCCATTCATCGCAATAGCATCGTAATAATGGCGTACTTTACACCAAAGCATATAGTATGGATGAGATACGGGTTCGATTCTCGTTTGAGGTCATATTTTGCTCACCACTTAATTCTCTTAGGTAGATATAGTTGTCAAGCACAACTAAGAAGAATTTTCAATGTATTGAATTCAGATTGTCAAGAATGGGAAGACAACGATGAGACAATCTCTGACGTAGCCAACGACGCCGAGCGACGCTCCCTGCATAAAACTTGGCATAAGCAACCAATGCTGGTGGCGAAACGAAATGCAAGAGAACGCACACGAGTTCGTACCGTAAATCAGGTATTAACATGTTCTTATAGAGGAACCATATCACGAAAACATTACGATACCTGCTGTAAACTCATAATAAATATTTAAAAAATTTTCTGGTTCCGTTGACGCACTTATAGGGTTTTTCGGATGGCCCGTCTTCACGAGTAGAGCGGGTCGTAGCGTGGGATCCATTCGTTTCTTTCTCGCGCAACTATCGTCTTCGTTGGTGGTTTGCCCTTGCCATAGTGAAATTGTGCGGTTGTGAACAATTGAAAACTTCTAGCTGTAAAATCAAATGGTTGATGCTAGATATAATGTCGTTTTCGCTAATGCCATTTACAAAATAAGTCTTTTTCAAGAAAAAAAAATCCTCTTTTCTCCGATACTTTCCCTCTTCGGCGTGTTTTTATGTGTTAAACTTTGATGTTAGTGGAAGGGATTAAATCCCTGACAGAATCATCAGGCTGAGTATGGCGTGTCCCTTAGGAACTGATTAGGGTGGAGAGCTTTATCCTTTGTCCCTTCATATTCCAAATACCAGCCATGATTACATTTTAACAGTTTATTTACTTTTTTTTTGTCAATATTTTATGACACTTTACAAAAGTGCTATGCTTTTATGACCTAGCTGATATTTTCTATAATTCATTCAGGCATTCGTCATCTTAAAATTCCATTTGCCGTCGTTAAGAACCCATACAAAGCGAGTCTCAAAGCTGAAAATTCTCAACGCGGCCATTTGCTATATCCACTCACTCATCGATTTACTACAGGTCTGAAACAGATTGCATAACACTTTGTTATAACATTAATAATCAAATACAAAAAATCAAACAAGAAAACATAAATAATCAAATAGTCCTAATATTCTACATCCTCATTGGCTTGTTTTCAACTAAGATTAGTACGGGGAAGATCAGGAAGAATTTTTTAAGCAAGGATTAAGTACCCTTGCTTGTAGGTGCTTTAACGTTCATTGAACTTTTAAGAAAAAAGCCTCTAACAGCGACTTCCACAAACTTAAAGGGAAGCAGTGACAGTGAACATTCAAGAAAATTTATATGAACATATACATTTGACATTTAATGTTTGTCATCGCTGCAATGTACTGTGGTCCTTTCACTCTACACGCACTGTAAGTAATTCTGCGTCGATTACTTCATATGTAAAGGGTGTACTCCTCTACAAGGGATTGGTTGAACCGAAAGTCACCGTGCTATTGATGAGGCCAAAAGGCCCGAAACGTACGTTTAGGCTAATCAGGGCCATAGCAGACCTGATAAAAGACCTGAAATATGCTACCACGGTGTACTAAAATCTAAGCGAGGTCTTAAGAAATCCAGTCAAATGTAGAGGTATACAATCTATCATTTGTTCCAAATAATACTTTGATGTAAGAATTGAGAGCATGAGTAATGAATTGTTTGACATTAATATCGATTAATTAATTTCTTTTCTTTCTTAAGAATGTTTTAGCAACAACTAGCGACCTAACTTCTACCTAAGCGAATTGAGTGGTGAGCAAAAATACGACCTCAGACGGGAGTCGAACTCGTGTTTCATCCATACCGTGGACGCTAGCATAGGAGTGTTGAAGAATGAGTGGTGATGCAAACGAGCCTCGGTGGTGTACTGGTTGCACACGTCCCCGGTATGGATGGAATGCCGGTTCGACTCCCAACTGAGGTCGTATTTTTGTTCACACTCAGTTTGCTTATATATAAAACATCATAACACTGCGAAAAAAGCAGTAGAAATACTAGAATTCTCGACCTTACAATAACAACTTTTCAGAAGTACGACGCTAACGCAACTAAAGCTTTACTTCGTAATGAGCGTCGTTATAGATCGTCAGGTTTGTTGATTGAATCTATTCTATTGTGTTTCCCGGGATTGCCGCTCAGTAGTTTAGTCCTTATTGGCACATGAGCGAAATTTTCAGCAGATCGATTGTTGATTCAACATCAGTCACTACCGTATGTGAAACCGTCGCTACCTCATCCCCCTCATATTTTTGTACGCAGGGAATGGCCTACAATACACAGAGTTTCATGATGAATCCTTCTTCGAGTTTCTTACTTCCTCCGTCTTATCAGCAATGATATCTTTGTGTCCAAATATATCAAAGCCTTGCTAACCAGACAAAGAAAACTATAGTATGAAACAATGAGATCATCAGCCCTTCGAGTACGGCAGGAACACACCGCCAGCCCCGTCTTGCCGCAAACGACCTCACTAACCACGCGGCGAGGAGGGGTTGACGGTGTGTCCCAATCGTACCCAAAGGGTTAAATCTCAAGCAACCAAATGCATACACTTTTTCGCTGATGTTTGTTTAGAGGTACCTTGTATATCCGGTTACGATAAACATGAAACAGATAATTCCAAATGAATATTCTACTAGTCATTTTTCACTCTAATAAATTGGATTCTACGTTCAGCTTCTAAATTGGATTCAGAAACTAAATGATGTATTGAAACAATATACTAATATTATTGACGGTGGTTGTTAATGTTGCTTCATTGCCTATAAACACTCTTAACGAGAGCGTACAGCGCAGTGAAGTAACACCCTACAATTATGAACAAAACATCGGCACGACTTCGCCCGAATTCACCAAGCTTTTCATCCTAGTCAGGTCAGTAAGTTGGCACCACGCTGCTCTTGGATCAGCTAGTTCAAATCAATCCATGAATGATGGCTCCTGCCTGTGATGAAGATCCGGCACCGCCCTAACACGGTCATCCCAAGATTCAAGAAGAAATCAATATTACTAGCTTCCAACGATTTCCATAAAAAAGATACATGCTAAGAAATGTTTGTAATGCAACAAGTGCTGGGACCTGTACAATATGTGAAATCAGGTCGTGTTAAAATATTCTTCCATAGAAGGGAAGATAAGTTTTATTCTTGATGATATCATTCTCTTAAAAATGCATACATTATAGATATATTCTATACATGTATAAATGTTGATTATATACATACTCATCACAGCTTATATATATGCATATATATATAGACATATAAATGTATACTTACACATATATGTATATATATTCATATACATATATATGTTTATATTATCATACATGTATATATGCATATGTATTTATATACATATACATGTATATATATTCATATACATATATATATATATATATGTATACATACGTAAATATATTGTATATATAAATATATACATACATATATGTATGTATATATGTATATATATGTACAAAAAAATCCGAACATTTGATTTTGTAACACTGTGAGAAAACGAAGGCTCTGAAAAATTATGTTATCAACACATTCACGATCGTAGTATTTTTTTTTACTTCTGAAGAAACGAAAATAACATTTGTAGAAGAAACCTTAAAGCTTTGAAAGTACCTACAATTCATATGTAATGTCGCTTCAGTTTGAAACCTCATTCAGCTGCAAAGTTTTCGAATTTTTAAACCTTTCAACAGAAGTTTAGACATCACTGCATACTACTGAATTATGAACTCAAAAATCCAAAACTCCATTATGATAAATAAGAAGACGTCTCTGTTGCTGACAATGATTTACCGACTTACGATTTCTTCAGCAATGTTTCCTACGTAACTAGATAAACTGATTGAAATTTGTGAACATTGAATTATTCACTGTCATATATGAGTCACACTAGACTTATACGATCGTGAATGTGTTGATCAAAAGAAAACACATCAAATACATAAGAAGAAATCATGCCGACCTGTGCTGAATACTCGTACAGAAATTGTTTACATCACCTAGTGGCGATAAAGAGAGCTCTAGAGCTAGATCCTCTCTTCTTTCTTGATTAACCACATTGTGACCAGTTATATAATCAGATTGAAACATGATATCATAAACGAATGAATCGCGTACACGACAATAGAGCATGAGACCAACAGTCTTAACCACTTGTGGACGAAAAACATACAGAACTAACTAATGATACTCGTAACTTGAAAAATGACCATTCCGAAGTTTGTTCCTCAAAAGTACACGGATAGTATCACGATCTACCTGGAAAAAAATGTTTCAGCAACAATTCCCATTAGAAGAGGAACATTACGTGAAGGCAAGGAGTGAAAGATTTCATAAAGCTATATAGAAAGTTAACTAAAACGGTAGTAGGACTCAATGTTGTACGACCTCTGAATAATGCCATATGAAAGCAATGACCGTAGTAAATAGTGTTGCAACTTGATTATGATTAAAACGATCCAACGAGTCCTGGGATAGTCACACTGGGGCGTTCCCAGCTAAATTACAGAGAACTTGTGCCAGACATTTCTACTACCATTTTCCCCACCCCGGAGGGAGCAAAATAAACAGCATCACATCCACAGCGCTATTCAGTTCATATATATAATATATATGCACATGTCCTACATATGTGAATGAACACTAATAATTTTCGATCTGCATGAACAAGTATACACGAAAACATACTTCGAGCAATACTTTTATGGGTTTTTGCTTCTTTCGATGACGCTGAAGAATCAGTGGTTGTTCTTCAGCACTGTTGTCTCCAGAAGTGCACTAAAATAGGCGTTGGTCGATGACAACTATTGGAGCAAAGTGATACTTTTATTTTTATTATTTTTTATAGAAGGGCACGATGCGAAATAGACACTAGAATGCTGAGATACGATCATAACTTGAAACCTCGGGTGGCGCTCCGATCTCGCAGTTACTCTTGTGGGAACTCACGTATCATATACTAAATCTAAGAGAATTGAGTGGTGAGCAAAAACAATTCTCTTGGGTATATATGAAACATTATAGCACTGCGAAAAATGCAGTAAAATTACTAGAACTTTCGAGTATCCATTAAATCATCGAGATCCTCGCTTTGAACCATATTTTTAACATTTTGAGTGCGATGAACAACCCCAGTCGTTAACCGGAGAAATCTGGAGAGTTAAGACAAATTCAAGCCTGGGTTTAAAGTTCACTTGGAGCTTCGAGTTTTAGTAGTAGCTCAGCATTCTGTCATTATATTGATCTCGACAATTCAGATTATTGCAACAATGGCCTGAGTCAGTGAACGTCATACTAGAAGAATGTACACTCAAATAGAACATCAGAATTCAATCATGAATTTAAATGCCATATTTACTCAATTATGAGAATATTTGAACCAATCATATGTTGTAGAGATTTTCTTAACAATCCAAGACTAGAAATTTAATAGCTCACCTTCCGTCGTTTGGCTTTCTTTCGCAATGGTGGTGTAATTTTACGTTTGCCAAGATTGATTGGCAGCGAGTTGGGAGCTTCCTGTGATAACGTTGTCTGTAAACTTGAGAACTAAACCGTAATGTCAGATTATTGTCTGATAACTTCACCACTCAATATTATTCTAGTTTGAGACTAATGGTTATTCCAAATTATCAAGTTGGAATGTAACTCTTTGCGGCCTATGAAGCAAGTCAAACTAAGCTGAAGAAGGATTTCTATCAGGATACCTAGCTACTGGGGACTACATCTACTCATGAACATATCTGGTGCGAGGGCTGAAAAGCCGCATCAACTGAGGGGAGCTTGTGATGAAGAAACACTAACACACTAGCTGGGCCATACTGGAACTTTTTCCGACTCGTAAAAGACCGAACATAATAAAATTTTGCTGTGGTTCGAAAACACTTGTTCGGACTAGCTGGGTGTGTATGTAAACAAGCAAGTATTATTCGTTATAATCATTTTGGTCTGTTAGCTTTTTCTACATTCCGCATATTTAGTTGTTTTGCATATACAGAACCTCTCCATCATCTTGAATATTTGGTCCCCTCAGAATTGATGGGTTTTCCAAGACTCACCACTGTGGATTGGGAAGAAGTTGAAGCCTCAGGAGTTAAATCGCGCACCGCATTGGGTTGTGTTTCTTCGTCGATAACGATATAGGTAACATTCTGTTTTCGTTGCAGTTTCCTGAAGGCCTCCTCTTGTTTCTCCCGAAGACTCTTTTTATCTATTTCTTGTCTCTTCTGTAACTTTAATTTTCATTATAATGATATTTATAGCATACATATTCACAACAATGATTGCTGAGTATAATGTTTAGATTGACTCAGCTGAAGTCCTGCACACTACAAAGTACACTAAAAGGAGTTCGCGCTACAGTAGCTAAATCAAAACGAACACATTACAGATAAAATAAAAAAGGCTAGAGAGTTGATCAAACCCTGAGGGATGCGCCATGCGTTCGTTTTCAATTACTAATTTCGTTCGAGGTGATCGAATGCTTATCTGGCCTCTATAATGACTCGCAGTAGCTCCCAGCTGTACCGAGTCAGTGCTGACTATCCTCCCAGACAAGTCTGAGACCAGTCTGGTACCAGTTTACCGACCCCGGAGGGGCGGATGGTCTGGTGAACCATGAGCGCGAGATCGAACCGTTGACCTCCTTGCGATGGAGAGCACCTCTAACCACTGCGCCACATGTGCT
Source organism: Parelaphostrongylus tenuis (assembly GCA_019055375.1). Classification (NCBI taxonomy): domain Eukaryota; kingdom Metazoa; phylum Nematoda; class Chromadorea; order Rhabditida; family Metastrongylidae; genus Parelaphostrongylus; species Parelaphostrongylus tenuis. The sequence continues at coordinate 24,877 of JAHQIW010005962.1, read as the reverse complement.
CGAAAATATGTGCGCTTAAGTAATTATACATAGTAGGCCGAGTGACCGTTCTGTGCTAAACAGAGATCGTTTTCTATCCAATAATATGATTTTGATTTACAGAACCTGTGCAGACGCCTTGATAGTCAAACGTCGTTCGTTGCGAATGCGATACTATTATGCACCTTTGCGGTGCGACAATTGGAATTGAGAATTGCTGGTAGCTCTGGTCACTTAGTGATTGATAACATTTCAGTTAATGTTAGTTATGGAGTAATTCTGACTCAAAAATTTGGACAAAAGAACAATCGATTGTTATTATTTAGTAAATGTTTCATCGCTGTATTGTCACGTAACCTATCAAGAATGTTTAATTTCTTTCAATTTTCGCAATTTATTCGACACATACCTGTGCATTTTCCTTTTTGAGATCTTCTTGCATAAGTGAACAATAGGAAAAATAGACTCGTTTTCTGTAACGGGATCTCGCACTAGCTAATGCGTTTCTAAAATATTTATTAGTAAGTAGGATGAGCGCATTTCTGAAATTTATCTCAAGATATGCAATGTAACTGCCTTTTTAGAATCGATGGAAAATCAGTAACTTGAAGGATGAAGATCAACTTCACAGAAAGGCACTATTTATTTGCTAGGAACAGAACTTTTTGACGTCGATGTAACATAAACGTAAGGTATGTGAAGAATCAAATATTACTCAGCGCTAAACTTCTACATAATGCGACGTAGTCGATAGAAACATAAAGATTAAATAGAGTGTAGTGTTCGGCATTGATCAGGCTTCAAGGGATGCGCATGCTTTCAATTCCATAGAGCATCGTCAGAGATGATTGAGTGCATATGTAACCACATAGTGAACATCAACGGTATACCAATGTATCAACTTATTGACGCTGTACTCTTAGACCAAGCTACTACCAGCTTGCCGAAAACGGAGGGATGAAAGCTCTAATATGCACGAGACACGGGGTTGAACCTTCGAACATGTGCATATAACATCACTCCTATCTGATGGACTACACGCACCCCTATGGTAGCAGAGAGCAAAGCAGCCTGTTTCATGTTTTTTGCTTTAATCAGGCTAGAATGGATGTCCTCCTATTTCTTAGAGTATCTATTTGAGACGATTATATTAGGATTTACTAATCCACTTGACATAACACCGAAAACTTGATAATCGGAAAGACGCGGACTGAAGTGACTCTGACAATGACAGTATGATGTCGAAGCGTCAGTCACAATAAAAAATATTCAGCTCGATTGTTTAGAGCTATCAATACGATAATATTGCCAGTTTATTTCAAGCTTAGAGTTAAGTTGTATTTTGGGTATAAGTGACCTATTAAATCAGTCTACCTGAACTTCCTAGTGTCTGACATGAAGTTGTAAACTTGTGCAGTCATCGCTCGAAGATAGAGTTGAATAAATAAGAACATTAACGATGCTATTGCCACTATCCGAATTAATGGTGGATTCCTCTGACAGTAAATCACCTTAACATAGTTTACGTATAATTTGTTTGCTGAAGTTCAAAATTGAGGAAGATTTTTACAATTTCTTTCTCAACACGTTTTATGTTGACTTTGCTTTTTTTTCACGCTCTAGCGAGGTTTGCTAAACTCAGTCTTTCGCTGATGTTCGTTATCGTGCTTCTTCTTCTTCTTTCTCTTTATCTCTCTCCCTCGCCCTTTCCCTCTCTCTCTCTCTCTCTCTCTCTCTCTCTTCCCCCTCTCTCTCTCTCTCTCTCTCTCTCTCTCTCTCTCTCGTTTAGACGTCCCTTATTATGATGAATATCAATGAATCGAAATACTCAAGTTATCTGGCAAAGTGGCAAAAAACGCTCGAGATAGGTTTTTTTAGTGGCTTCTGCTTGAGACGATGTCTAATCTCATGCTGACCTCGAAGCGATGCTACTCTTTTATAACTCAGCACTTCACAGCATAGACTTGATAAATTTCTATGGATAATTCACGCACATTTGTGAGTTGAATGCAAAACAGACGATTGAACACGGAATACAGAAGGATATCTAGGTCAGGCGATAAGTTTAGATGAGATGAAAAGGTGCAAGAGATATTTCAGCCATTCGTTGGAGATTGGTGAATTATTTTGACCTCTTGATTAATCTCACTAACGGGTGCTTGACGTCTGCCACAGACTACATTTGGAACATGACTGAGCAATAGGCAGAGCGAGTGTGCTGATAATGATCTAGAGAGGTTAGTGAGCCAAAGGATAATATTGAAATTGCTATAATTCGAATAGAATGATCACTAAAATCTAGTACAAAAGTTCATTCTTGAGAAAAGGCCTTTGAAAAATTGAGTCAAACATCAACTGTGACACGTGCGTTGAAGTCTATCGTTTCCAATATTGTTTCATTTAACACATAACCAACGAGAAATCTTCAACGCACACGGCTCTTTTCCGTTATCTGGGAAAAAATGAAAAACCGATCAGATTTCCTGGGCAAGAAGTATTCATAGGAGTACTATACCGTCTCTTTCGAGTGTTTTCTTAAGACCACACTCAAATCTTAATACATCTCCTAGATATTATTTGAGCCAACATGTCAAGGTGTGTTAATGGGCTCTTGTACAGTTGTACAGTTGTACACGTGTTCCGGCCTTGAGCAGCCTCGTCAGTGGGGCAGGCGTTTGAGATTTAAGCGCGGTCTTAAGAAAACACTCGAGAGAAACGGTAAATATTTCAACAATAACAGTCAAGATCAATCGAGTGTACAACACTGCCGATCTAGTAATTTATTTCACATTCGACAGCGTGGATCATTCGTCGTCGGCTACTCCTAATGGGGTACTGGAGCACCTCAAGATGATTGGCTAAAGCCGAATGGCCTGCTCAATTGACGAGGCTGCTCAAGGCCGAAACACGTGTATCGGGCTATACAAGACCCATAAAAAACGACATGACATGTTGGCTCAAATAGTAAATACGAAACATATTCATAGGAGTGTCAGTAATCATTCAAAAGCTCAAATCTATGGCTAGAGCTGTGGATAGACGCTTTTCGAAAAAGTCCCTTTACAACGCTGTAGCATACAAAATAAAATTATGCCTCACACCCCCCGTGCGTCTTCAATTTTATCACGTGTATAATTTGCTAGAAGCATGAAAAGCAGTGAACTTTTAGAGAAAATTTCGAAGTGTCTGAGTCAGTCATTCTATCTGGGTTCCTTCTAAAGCAGAGAAAAAATTTCCAATTGATCAACAAATCACACGCACATGTCTTAAGCGTCAGGCCATCGATCAATCGCTCCGCCCGCCCGATAGATCGCAGATTGGCCGCTAAACAAGAGTGCCAATATTTGAAACTCAAACTTATTTTCCCTGCCGAACTGCAGCAAAATGGTCTTCTCAGAAAATAAGCACAGAAAATTTTAGGATTACTAAAATTACGCTATCGAATGATTAATAATACTCCAAAGAAAGAGCTATATTCGACGAGGTGCAAAATACAAATATTTTCTTTCTCCTGCAGCGCTGTCAAAATGGCTTTTCTTTAGAATAAGCAGGTGCACTTTGAGTTCTTCAAAACTTTTGCTATCGAATGAGTACAACCTTTCGAAAAAAGTATATTTCTGATTTCTCCGAGATTTTAGCTCTTGAATGAGTAGTAAAAGTCCAGTGGAGAGTCCTTCTTCCGCGAAAAATGCTCTTTAGAAAATCCTTCCCCAATAATAGAAATGATTCTGAAGTTCTTTTTTTCGAATTTAACTGCTAAATGATAAGCTGACGTGCACTCAGCATGAGCTTCAAAACACCTCCAAGTACTTTTAGCAGTGTACTGGAAGGTAGATTTGCTGAAAGATAGTATAATAACACGTTCAGCTCTAAATCGATGGAAAAGAGCGTTATGTACAACTTTGCTATATTCACAACATCACAAGTTTACTCGCCACTGAAAATCATCTGAAAAAATCACTGCCCGTTTTCTGATGTATTTTAACCGCAGGATAGTTTCACAATTTGTGCAACCTGCATGGAATTAGGCATTGTCCTCAGCGGAAGCCTCGTAAAATTGTGCGTCGAGCGTTAGGTATTAGTCAAACTTTTCACTAACCAATACCTGAAATTCAGATTGCTTTTCTAACTATCTACATAGTTGATCCATGGCATCGTCTGCTTCAAAACCTCGCAATAAACAATCAATCTAATTTCTAAGAATGTTTAAACCCTTACCCGAGGTTGGTAAGCCAGGGTCATACACCGGTGTTTCGGAGGCCTCGCCCTCCTCGCCACTACCAACTTCGGGTAAGGCTTTAAACATTCTCAAAAATTAGATTAGTTTAGTGGAAGATTTCAAAAGCAGTCGATGCCATGGATCCACATACGCCTCCCTCTTTGCTACAATGCGGGGCTTAATGTGGGGGCTTGAGTCACTGACGAGGAGGGCGAGAACTCCGAAACATCGGCGTATGACCCTGGCGTACCAACCTCGGGTAAGGCTTTAAACATTCTCAAAAATTATCTACATAGTATCACCTCCTCATTATATCCGCCGAGATCTGCTGCTAATGCAAAAGCAGCATCAAGTAGTAGAAATACACATGTTGTATATTGAAACAGAAGTTGTATGTGTAGCAAACGTGATCTTCGTTCCAAAATCGCCACAACAAAAAGTACCTGAAAGATGTGAGTTGCCGAAGAAGTTATTTTTTTACTTATGCCCTCATAACTAGCAACTTTTTGTTTTGCATACAGTTTTTCAGCCACGTATTATCATTCAAACTCTTGCTGTATTGTGCAACAACCAAAAGATTATGATAATCACATAATTTTCTATCTGTTAGGACTCCTTTAATACCAATGTCCTCAAAAATGTCCAACATATTTTGGTAGCCATTATAGCGGTGTGAGAACGTTTACATACCTTAAACGAATAAAATACGGAGTATTGTCCGACTGTTAAGAAGAAAAGAAATAACGGTAAACGTGTATCCTCACAATCAGTAAGATGTAGTGCAAAATGTAGTATGTTCAACACGTATGCAAAGAAAGCAAAGGCACATTCGATTAGACAGACGAGCATCGCCCTTAAGAAGATGAAAATAAGACAATAGACCACCAAAAGAATGTAGACTTTGCAAACGTGCTGATCCAAGTTCTCATAATTTGCTATAGTAAAGCCAAACATTTTGAATTTTTGGTTTTGATGATCATTTGGAACATAGTGAGATTTTGGTTTTGATGATCATTTGAAACATTTTGAATTTTTGGTTTTGATGATCACTTGAAAAAATAACATTCCCACCATGATGGCGTTGCTGGCACTCCTGTCGCCATCCAGAAAAATGGCATCTGATATTTCGGCAACGCAGCATCAAATCTATAAACAATAAACATTTCAAAAATTTGGATATTAAAAATTTTGTCAAGTTGATGGATGATTACTGTAATTTCTTCAAAAAAGATTTTGTTACGGTTATGTGTTCGTGAATTCAAATAGCCAGACTTTTTGAATGACTAATTGTATGGAAATAGAATTGATATCTTGAGTGACTACTCTTTTGACGGCACTAGTAACATCAATAAAAGAAAAGCGGCACATGTAGTGCGGTGGTCAGAGGTGCTGTGTACTAGGTATGTGGTCATTGGTTCGATCACATGCTCCTTGGAAAAGCCAAAAACACAATGTCTTCTGGGAAGGCAAATGTTGGTATCAAACTTGTCCAGAGGGGAAGAGCTACATTTGATAGGTCTCCAAACTCTATTTTATACATAAAATATTTAATGTTTAATAACATTCACCATTGCGTTTCCAACTAGAATTTAGATCTTACCGACATTAGCTGGTTGAACATGACGAAGCTACTTCGATAAACCTGTTCAGCTAAAACATACCGAAACATTTACAAAACTGTGAATTGTTCGCTAAAAATGATATGCACATCGCAGTGCGATGCTATTTAATCGGTAGTTTAGTGCAACTTTTTTATTACTAGTGGACTTTAGAAGTTGAGACATCTAAATAGTTGTAGAAGAGGTCGCACTGAAACATTGCACTACGTAAGGATGTCGATTTCTTTTTTTTCTTAGCAGAAAGCACCATTGAGGTCTCTCTACACACTGGATCTCGTATTGAAATTTCCATTTCTCGAGTCATGGAATAATTACTAACAGTCCAGAAGAAAAGCTTCTTTCCGGATAAAGCCGAAAGAACTTGACTACATTTCACACAATAAGTATTAAAAAGAGGAAATTGCGCTTTTTGAACGTTCAAATAGGCCCCTTCACTTTGCTACTATAAATAACTAGATCATTCTTTCCGGGAGCGTACGCTAATATCTGTGTTCAAATCCCGGCTGATGAAATCTGAGTTCGAATCCCGGCTGACGCAAATGTTTTTGCAGAGCACTCCACATTATTGGAAAACGTTATCCTTTTTCGTTGATAAAACGTAGTATGAAGATCGTTTTACAAACTGAGCTCAGTATAATCTCGGCATTTTTCAAACTGTCAATTGACTAAGAAAACTTCAAGAACAAAAATGAGAAACAAATGTTTTATAACAGTTGAAATTTATGTTACTCTCCGCAACTATGCTGTTCTATCGTTTGAACATAGGAGATTTTTTTGACACATGGGCTCTCCTAATATGAAAAAAACCTTTTTAGAAGTTTATTTCGAGGTATTCCATTGTTTAATGGTGATAATGTCTTTCGAAAACCTGAATTTACCAAATAAACCCCAATATTCTCATTGCAGCTCGCGCAAATACAAAGTTTTTGCCGCACGCGGCGGGCGACGCCGCGATCAGTGGCACTTATATGTGCCGCTTGGGACTCAAGGAGTTAATAAAGTCCACTGCTTGAGCTTCTCTGAAGAGTTAATCACTTCCACATGCTCTACTAGGCTTAAAAGAAAAGTATATCAAAGGTAATCACCGTTCGGGTCCAACAAGTTCTTGAACTTCAAGTGGTGTATTTACAGGCCAAAAAAATTGCATCTCTGAAACTTTACACATTAGATACAGACTATCAATTCAGTCGCTATATTTGGTCATTTAATTGTAGGCTTCATATTCTAAATCACATCTCATAAATGACCGCTTAGATAAGCTCGATAAACTCTAGATTTCTTAGCTATAACTCCACACCTAAACATGTCACGAACTTCATAGATTCTGTTTGAGAAGATCACTTAATCATACAAAATTACGAAAAAAAGATATATATATATATATATATTTACATGTATGTATAACTTCGAGACTTTCGATAACATTCATTATATGATCTAGTCAGCTTACGATCTCGGTTTTTTAGATCCTTCCATATGCCACAACATTCTGTTCGTAGTTTAGTGCAAGTATCTCTGATTCTACCCCAGATTCCGGGTTTCAACATCGTTGTCAAATTCCCGTTCTGATCTGGGTCTCAATTTGTTAGCTGGTGATCTGAGATATGATGATAAGGTCGGCTGAAAATCAAGCATTTTGAAGTATTCTGTCATGAATGAAAGAGTCAAATAATTAAATAGCGGCGAAAACAAAGTGAAATGAGTAGGCGAAGCTTAGGATCTAAGCAATTCCTTTTGATTTTTAAATGAGCAAAAACTCCTGTAAGCAAGGGATCTCTGTCAAACAATTTTTTTTTCTTGAGAAAATCTCTTCTGATACAGAATAAAGAATGATTTTTATCAAATGGAATAACGAAGATTGCTTAATGTCCTCCCAAAATCACAGTGCAAGACGAATCGCAGAAATATTGAAGGACACTCGAAAAACATGGCTATTGCAATTAATGACTGTAAGGAATTACAACGTGTATAAAAAATAGAATAGAAAATTTGTGTAGAAGGCTTATTTGTCTCCCAACAAGTTCCTTTGGCAATCGCGTTTTAGTTAATAAATCTTAACCACTGATAAGAGAACAAAATTAAGCGGAAGAAGATATGAGAAACGCGTGGATGACAGGATAGCGAATAATAATGGGCTAGTGAATTTCAGCGGCTTTCTAATTTGTGTCCGTCGGAATCCTCTTTCACGACGGCTCTATTTCGATCGCTACCATCGTGAAGCATCACCGCTCAGCATAAACGTTTACATCGCATGATAAAAATCTTTACACTCATGGAGCCGATGTCAGTAGTTTTCCAATTATACATGGCGAGACGTAATAGCCGATGTGAGCCGCTATACACTCATAAAGAGCTCAGAGCAGGATAGATTGTCAAGCAGTGAGATCTACACGAATTGGATTCGATTCTTTGCGCTTATTGGAGTGTAAAAGAAAATTTACATGTGAAATATTTCCAAACACAATTTGTGAAGTGCCTATAAATCGAAGAAACGAGTTCTATGGAGACGATTCACCTATTAGTGGAAAAAAGAAAAAGGAACCAAAGAATTCATACTTCTACTCTTCAGAGTCCCTCAAAGTAGGCGAAATCTAAGGAAACAATGATCACTGTGGAATAAATGTCATATTAACAAGCTTGTGGCAACTTAACAAGAACACTACAACTTTCAAAAGCATTGAAAGTTCCGTTCATCAATCTTTTATTGAGTTAATAGGAAGTAATCTTATGTGAAGTGGAGGACATGAACACTGAAGCCAAACATGGTCTATGATTCGCCTCAGTAAAAAAGAACGTGCTACCATCATTCAAAAATATTGAACTTGACTATCATCCAGCATTCCTGAATAAGTAAAGGGCAAAAACATCAACACAAGGTTATCTAACAATAGTAATTGCAATATCAAAGTAGCCATCAGAATACTTCCACATCCAAGTTATTAAGCAATTAATCTAGGATACTTTAATTCCTTTTTTTTTTCGAAATGTTTGAGCTATAGCTTTCTTTGAGGCATACTGTTTACCATTACACAGATAAATCTATGCGTTTTCGCTTATTTTGATAAGTATTTGATTTAATTACAACATAAAGTATTTCTGACAACTAAATTGAGCTAGAATTTTGGATATTGAAACAAGGATTCTGACAAATCTACCTTTACAAATTCAAACTCGGACGTAAGCAGCACTACACCTTGAAACAATGATGAGATTTAAGGCCTATAAACTGCTAACAAACGTACAAGGTGGGGTTGCTTCTGAAAATTTTCCTTGTGGTGAAATCCACTTTGAAGATAAAGGGGTCGTGGACGCGCTTCAGCAGCTGAAGACGATGTTCATGAAGGCTTTTGATAGAGCAGATACAAGAATAATGGCGCAAAACCTTCAACAGATTTCGGTATAAGTAGCTCAATTACTCAAATTTTTGTTCTGGAACATACAAGCACAATTTAGAAGTCAGAGAATCCACACCAATAGATGTAGCACGAAGTTCAATGACATTGAAATTACTTCTTTCTTATATCATCGGTGCTTTTGCGCACTTATAACGACCCGTTTCTCAGGCGTAATATGACGTGATATGAACGAGAAAAAGATGGTCTCCAACCGGCGATAATCGGCCTAGTGATCGGACTGCGGTGAATCTCCGCAGCACTTCTAAAGCCGAAATTGCAGCAAGAGTATGTCACAGTGGTTGTTAAGTGGCCTACAGATTGTTTAGTCCAGGACAATTTTCTGAATGGGGAGGATTACATCCATGAAATGGACGAAAAATACTGAAGTTGCAACGCGCCATTCGAGATTGGTTAACTGGAACGCTCCAATCTTTCAAGATAACGCTGGTGTACAGCGCCGAATTAACGACGCATCAAAGGTTGAATGAACTGGGCTACAAGATTTTGCCTTATTCACCATGCTCGCAAGACCTCTCGCCTATCGACTACTGCTTTTCAAACAACTCTATAAATTCGTATGCGATAATTACTTGAAAACTAAAACGATGCCAAAACCGCCCGAAACGATTGCATAACTTCCACATTCCCAGATTTTTTACTGTTCGTTTAATTGTAGTTGTTTATCGCTGGGTGAACAGATTCCGATCATTTATGTTTCTATAAAAAAATCTATTCTACACTTAGATATGCCTTTTAAAATGAATGCGGATTGAAATTCGTCGATTAACGCAATATTTCGCATTACGCAAATTTCATTCGATTGCAGTGTAACGATTGCAAGATGCAATATAACATTATCAATATGAAGTAAAAGAACAAGAAACGCCCCGGTATGAGTGAAATGCGGGTACAACTTTTGCCTGAAGTCGAGTTTTTCTTCACCACTCAATTTCTCTGATGAATATTTGAAACAGAAAAGCGGTTTCTTACAGAAAGAGCATTGACGTAATTTTCGTCAATAGGTATTTATTTCCTTGTTTTTTCTCATCAAAAATTTCTGAAGTTATCAAAAACATTTTTAACATTGTCAGTCAATTTTGGTCATTCTTGTTTATAGACGAACTTTGTAATTACACGTTGTAAAGCAAGAGCAATTTACTAAATGCGGAAGACTGTAGTATACCGACGGAATTCCGAGCGTTCTCTGTAATTTCATACCATCGATTTATGTTCTGTGGTAACAATGTTACGAGTAGTACCACAGGTAGTAATTGACCTAGTTTCGGTGCAATTCAAATTTGAACGTGTCAGTGAACAGTAGACGACTAGCAGACCGGTGACGGTAGTAGCATCATGCCGTACGCAATGTGACAATCGTGAAACGCTCGCTATCCATTAGATCATCGTCATCGTCACCGTTGTCATCAACCGTGAAACTACATTGTGACAGGTGCACATTGGTCTGCCACAGCACTCCGCCTTATACCTAAAGTTTCAAACTATATATCCCTCGATTTATCTGTACGACTTGAGGCTATGAAGATTGGGGGAAGGTGAAATCAAGACAGATTACCTCATTATAAAAAGCAAATAATAAGAAAATGTTTGTTGCTAAAAGCAGTCGACTGAAAGGCAGTGTCTATGTGCTTGATAGCAATAATAAGCCATCGACTGAAGAATGGTCAAGACTATCTCAACTTCAACTCAAACGAAGTATGTTTCCTCCCTTACTATCAGTAGGTAAGACTAATGGAGCGCGTGGCTCTGACCAGGGGGGCGATCGTGCCGAAATGTACGTAAGCTACTAACATGTCCAACCTTCAAAACTCTCAAACAGTCTCTCAGAAAACGGATAGTCAAAAAGTATGAGATTTGTGAACTTGAGCAACAATTTGATAAGAACATCACCTAGTGCATAGCTAAGAACATGAATGAATTTTATCGGAAAGAAGGAAGGAGGGGCAAAAAGAGAAAATTCGTCTCGGTTGGGATTGATCAATACCTAAAAGATTGTACCACGAATAGACTGCACTTGGCTTATCGCTTAAGTGATTGAATGTATATCTGGACTACAACTGACGGGGACTAGCCAGTGTACCCAGGTCATTGTTCTTATTGTTTCAGGCAATTCTAATACAAGTCTGCAATTCCTAGATGGATGGAGGACTTAGTGAGAGTGAGATACGGAAGATGGAGGACGTGGTTAGATTGATGTGAAACAGAACTAGTCACGTGTACTGCAGAGCACCTTTGATTACTGCGTTATACGTGGTCTTTGTTTTGGAAACAATCAATGGTTGAATCAAATTTTTTCGCATATGATCGATCAACTAACCAAATTCCTTTGTGAATATTCGACCATTTAATAAAATGAACAACGATAAGACCTCGTGGTTTCGATCCACGAAAAATTGAATTGACAATGTTAATCATTCACTGTCACACGTGTAGCAATTAACAGAGAAAAAAACTCTTCTTACAGGAAGTGGAAGTAGTTGAGGACAATGAGCTTACCAAATAAGAGCATGAGTTCAAGTGAAAGAGCCATTGTAATCATGACACAAATAAATGGGACGGAGAAATCAGTAGGAGTTTGCGATATCAGACCAAAGTGCACCTTACTTAGCATTGCTGTTAACTAGTCCAAAATGACGTTCATGTGACAAACGGTGCTTCTGATGGACATGCATAACTTTGATCCTCCGGCGCGAGTTGAAGCGGTTGTTTTCCATAATCCCAGAGCAAGTGAAGAAACGACCTTTTTCGCTGGATAAGAGAATTTCATAAGAGTGCTAGTAACCATTCCAAAGCCTAAATCTCTGGCCACTGCGCTACATGCTCCTTTTTGGAAAACACCCTTTTTTAACGCTGCAATATTCGGAATCAAATTATGTTTCAGACCCGCCGCTTAGCTTTAGTATTACTTCCAGGAAACAGGAAGGGCAACTAACTTGTAGAGAAAATCTTGTGCATGAGAGTCACACATTTTATGTAGATTTTTTCCCAAAGTGGAGAATAAATTTCTTATTAAATAAGAAAAATTGCACGCCGTATGTGTAACGCATCAGCGCGGTCGAGCGGTCGCCGTGTTGTAACCGCGGGCTGCCCCTCAGCCTCGTTCCCCATCCCTCAGATTAGCAAGAAAGTAAATTCCCGTGTGTGTAAGCTTAGTCTTATTTTCATTACCCCAATTCAGGGCAATGGCTTTCCCAGAAATTAAGCACAAAGTTGGGATTTACGGAACTTACGCTAGCGAATGGTTACTCGTAGTTCCACAGAGCCGTTCTTACCTGCGAGAAATACGCGTGTGTGGAACACAAGTGTTTTCCCTTTACTAAAGCGTTATAAGAAGCCTTTTCCGAAAAACGGCCACGTAGAGCAGTAGGCAAAATTATAAGCTTTCATTGACCACTAAAAGTGAAATGGAAATTCATTGTGCATCGAAAGGGGTTGTTTGTTTATTTATTCCCGAATAACGAAAAAGTCGTTGGACCCTAAGAGTGGTGGTCTCTGTGGCGTAGTAGAAGTGACATACACCCCCGGTATGGGTGAAACGCAGGTACAGCTCTCGCTGGAGGTTCAGTATTTTTTACATCGCTCAGCATCCGTGGATATGTAGTCATAACATCATGGCACTGCAGTAAAATAGAAAACTGCTATAAAATGTATTTCAATTATCTTATCAAAATATGCGAAAATATGAAAATATAATAGATTACGTTCAATTATACTAACGATATCCTGCCAAACCTATTAACTGATGATTTTGCAGTTCAGCAAGTTCGCAGCACCCCTCATTTCTGCCGGATTTGCTATAATCCTTGTGGATTTCACACCGATCACAATATCTCGTAATTTGTCATTTGACTCCAATTTTCGTTACATAGTTAGGTATTTCTTTGCATTTTGAGGAAAAAATATGTGGATCTTCAATCCTATATATGCCGTATGTTCTTCCGTACAATACCTTCATGTTCTTGGTGCATATACAACTCCTGCATGTGAGGAAAAAGCACGAGTCCATTATACGCTTGAATGGTGTCAGCACTCAAAGAAGTTGGTAAATTATGCAGGGATTATCGCGGTGTTTACCATCTAGTTTTGATATCTTCGCATTCCAAACAAGACACAAAAGTCCCCACAGCCTGATAATCATTTATTGAACCACGCATGTCAGTGGTCTGTCAATGATGGCTGACTTATAGAGCCCGATACACGTGTTTCGATCTTGCGATCTCGTCAGTCGGGCAGTTGCCCTTTCTCGTCTTTTGCTAATCACTGACTGACGAGATCGTAAGATCGAAACACGTGTATCAGGCTCTATAAGTCAGCCCTCATTGACAGACCACTGACATGCGTGGCTCAAATAATGATTATCAGGCATATTGAAATTTGAGCTGTGGTCTTAAGAAAACACTCGAAATGAAAATCCCCACAGCGGTTGAAAATTTTACGGTAATTCGATCGTACAACATCAACATATTCGATTGTTTTCGTCATACGCCAAAGTGCTTCGCTCATCAGCAACACAAAGAGTTTCACAATTTTTGTATGATAATCATTATTTTCACTGCTCCTTTTACCAATCGAGATGCTTGAGGGATTTTAGACTAGGTTCTCTTATGGCATAGCTCTACCTCTAGTTGGGTTACTGATAGGATAAGTCTACCTGTTTTCGCTTTGTAATAGCACTGCAGCAGTATGGACGGAGTTTCTATTGCGTATTACATTTCGACACCTGGGGTAAATCTTCGATAACAACAATGGTTGAGTCGATAAACTAACACAGGCTGACAGCATCTAGGGCAATTAAATTGGGCAATAACATCTCACAATGATGTCGACTAACAGATTTCCCGTGCTTGCTCATAGTACGTTTCATTGGTACTCCTCTGTTACCGACAGGGATTTTTGAAAGAACCTCTTTTGCTGGACAAAAATCTCCACTGGACTACTGACGATCATGCGAAAGCATAAATCTCGGAAAATCCAAAGAAATCGTCTTCTAAAAGAGCCTTCTCATAGCGTTGTCGCACAGAAAATAAAATTCTGTTTCACGCGTTGCGCTTCAGTGAGCTTACATGTCGTTGGACTGAGCTCTTCCCCTAGACTAACACTGACAGTTAAAAAGCGCAAATTTCAAAAATGTAGTTGTTTCCAAGAATGATTCTCTCACAGTGCTGCAGCAGAGAGAATAAAATTGTGTTCCATACTCATGGCGCTGATTTTTGTTATTTATTTCAAAACCTGGATCATTTCTGTCTCCTCCACCTTGTTTCAGCCCCTTGAAAAACTTTTCAAACATTTTAATGACCATTAGATAGCTTATATTTCGAGAATTGCAGTGCTATACTTCGTTTCAAAAAGTGTCACTCAATCCTGTAGGAGCAAAAACAAGATTATCTTTCACACTCGGACATATTTTGCTAGACGAAGCTCTTTCCTCAAACTTTCAATAATCATTCAATAGCTCAAATTTCATCAATTTTGATATCAACTCGGTTTAAAAAAAAACCCTTAAATGCACTGGAGCAATCAAAAAGAGATTGGGTTTTGTAAATTTAGATCACTTCCTTAATTTGCACCCTCTTTTGCCCACATAGAAAAAACGCATTTTCCGATTCAGTCGAGAATTTCAATTATCTCACGATAGCTTGAATCTCAGAAACTCCGAACGTATCTTTTACTTTTGAATGGATTCATTAGGGCGTTTCATCAGTTAAGATGAAATTATGTTTCACATTTAAAGATTTCTCGCTGAGCAACATTTCTCCTAGACTTCCAATAATCATGCGATGGCTCAAATCCCAGCAATTTGAAAAACAACTGTGTCTTAGAAAAAGACTTTTCAGTGCGCTTTAGTAGCCAAAAGAAGATTCCGTTTCCCAAAAAACCGCTATGTTGCAGAAAGAGCGGTGGGATGTCAATGTTGCGAAATCCCATCCATCTCCCGGAGCAAAGGATGCGCACCGAGTGAGAAATCTAACATTCCTTTGGTCGTTGCAGCTCATTAAGAAGTCCTTTTCGAGACTCGGTATAATATTGAAATCGTCGAGATTTAAGCTATCGAGAGGTTAGTGAAAGTCTAGGAAAACAGCCTTGTCCGGTGAAAAATTCTTAAGCGTGAGACATATTTTTTTTATTACGACAGCGCAGTAAGAAGGCCATTCTGAAAATAAAATGCAGCACTGGAATATTCGAGATTTGAGCTATCTAATGATTTTTGAAGCTCCATAAAAATCAGAAGACGCGTTTCTCCCACGGGACACAAACAGGATGGAGATAATGGAAAACTACCCAGGAATCTTCTCTCTATTTCAAAAGATTTCAGGGTGCTTGTATTATAATCGTAGGAAAACTTTGCTTTATCGAGTTCTAGACTCAGGTTTCCCATTTTCTTTCCATTTTACTAAATAAAGTCCGTTAATGAGCCTAAGCCTAAGCAGTCTATCTCATGTCCGAAATAAAAATATGAAGGTGTAGAAGAAATCTTGAAGTATCAGAGTCGAAAGTTTTATCCAGAGCTTTTCAGAGTGGAGGGGAAATCCCGAATACAATAACAAAAACACAAAAAATATGTGAATTGTGCAGCGTGATCGATTCGCAGTCAGTCTCACACCTTGTCCGATTAGTAATGCGCGACGTTTGGGAACTCAACATTATTTTCCGTGATGCAAAGCAGTAAAAGGGTCTTCGCAAAAAGCGTAAAACCCTCAAGATTCACGCTTGAATGATGTCTAAGAGAGTGACGCTGTTTTACGAGAAATACTCGTTTCTGGAACACAAATCTATTTTATTTGCTATATGGCTGTAAAAAAGCTTTTACCAAGAACAAATATATTTTGAAAATTCAAAATTTGCGTCTTTCAATGTTTGTTGATTATACAAGGGAAGAGCTCTGTCTAACGAAATAAAAGCACGATAGTACGCGACCTTTTATTTTCAATACTACAGCGCTACAAAAACGCCTTTACTAAGAAACAAGTACATTTTTGTATTTTCCGAGACTTACTTCGAGTGATGACTGGAAGTTCAGTGGGAATTTTTGTCCAGCGAAATATTCATCTTCAGAAAATCCTATCGAAAAACAGAAAAGTGGGGTTTTATTTCAAGCATGACTTTGTTTAGCTTATTTACTCATTTCTGGATCATCTCATTAGGTGTCTCGCGACGACGCTAACTTGGTCTCGGATGACACCTATTTCCCGCCATGCTGCCATCGACCTATAATCTACCTATGGTTGTCAAACCGGCCACTCCTGCGTTTTTAATACATACGGTTTTTGAAAGCGATCTCCGTTCTATAAATCGATTTCGCTAAGTTCTTCTGTAAACCCTCTTACGTTTTAGCTGCATACGCAACTCTTTACGGTGAAGATAAAGAGCCTTGTCCAGTGTTGCCACTTATCAACGAAGTTGTATAAGCTATGCAAAAAATTCACGATGTTTACTTTTTGATTTTGATATCCTCTAATTCACATGCTAGTCATTATGGCGATTGAGAAAAGAAAACAATGGACTGCTCGTCAAAAAAAAGTGCTGCGTTCTGCTTTTCATGACAGTTATGGAGACAAACGCATTCCAACGCTTTTCCATTGACCACACCCTTCAAGACACATTAATTGAGAGATAAATTTCGTTGAATGTGTGTTAATAAGCTGCCAACTGATTACAATAAGTGCAGCGAAAAAATTCTGCGCACCGAAATAAATCATGATAATAGATCTCTGTCGAAAATCGTCCGGCCTATATGTCCCATTATAAACGACCCCCATGGAAATCGCAAAGCCACCTCGAGACCGAGGCTCAAATTCGTGTGGCTGATGCACCTGTTTTACATTTTATCTTTCTGCTTATAAAATGGTCATCCACTCATACTGTCATCAATCAACCCCTATGTGAATGGATCCTCACTCAGGTCGGTCACTAAGTCTTAGAGATTTTCAAAGGCTTTTTTACACAGCAACACAATGTAATGGAAAACAACATTATTAGTACATAGCATGGCTAAAAAAATTTGTGCAATACTGGCAACTATCCACAAATTTTGACAGATTCTATTCAAATCAATAATTTTCACAAAGACAATATCATTCAAAGTTTGAATGCCAATCAATTTCGGCGCTAATTAATCGTGTTTGACTCACATCATCGCAAATTTGAACACTCAAAAAAGGTGGACGAAGGACAGATTTGAAAAATGAACAAAGATATGATCCATTTTATTGCGAATAAGTTCGATACAATGAAACGAATCATGGGTGTAAAATACAAACCTTATCCTGTACAGAGAAATTCCGAGGTGGAACCCAATCTATTCTACACCAATTTCAACTATAAGGAGGATTAAAATTGGAAAGAGCAAGCAGGATAAGCCTTTTCTGTGCCACTTAAACAACCCACCGACTGAATGAAATTCAAGACGAACGCGATAGATTATCGCGACTATGTGTTCGGCTCAGTATTCCATTCAAATATATATTTGAAGCGAATGATATATGGGCCAATCATAACGAGAACAGCCGACGACAATGAATTGAAATCAATACAATGGCTCCGTGGACTACACGACTCGTGCGAATCGTCATCATGGTACTATAAAATATGCTGAGCGCATAAGACATTCTGAACTAAAGCGTAGTTATCACTGTTCTTAATGATAATTTCACCTGTTGAGCAAGGGGCATCTGTGACAGTTTTTTGCACCTTTTGTTAGTTACTTGTCTTCCTGTTGATCGCTGAGTAATGCGAGCTGATGTCAGTGGAAGTTCCATTTCCTTTATCGCTTGTAGAGATAGCACATTTGATTCTTCCCTTTTCAGGGATCCACCTGTGGGGCAGAATCGACCCAACGACTACTTGGCTTTGCAGAGCCACTCAAACCACCAAGCCTCCTCGCGCCCCCTACTGTGCAATCGCCTGTGTCACCTGTGAGGCTTTCTTCCATAAGAGGGTTTGCCTCATTGTAGAAATTCGTTGCACCAGTCTTCCTCCAGAGTTTTGCGAAGAATTTTGACCGTTAGGTAAGTGGTTTTCCCGCTGTGCGTTTTACATGTCAAAAAATCCACTCCCTAACCGCTCCGTACCTTGAATTGTCGTTCTAGCGCATTACTTTTTTGGCTAACTTGACCTTCCATAGCTTGGTGTGTAGAACGGCGTCCTTGGTTTTGTTCACTGACGTAAGTCTGAACTGCAGTTCTCTTATCTCACAAGCGAGATACGAGATACACCTTTCAAGTGCGCGTTTAATAACGCGGAATAGTCTTTCATTTTGCTTACAATTTGACCAGGTTCTGGCGCATCTGTCAGCATGTGCTAAGAAAGGAAGAGTATTTAAATGTAATTGATGGCACGGAGTAGGTGTTAGGCCTCTTAACTGCTCCCTCGACAATCTTGGAAGGTTCTAAACCAATCGTATTCTTCTGCTCAACTTTAGAGCTGAACAGTATTTCTCGAATTCTTGATCCAGATAGGCATGAATGGAGCGTTCGGAGATATTTATTTCGTTAGGGATGAAGAGGACATACGATACTATTCAGTTTCATTTTGAACATTGTTATCACTGTTACTAACATAGATCTCCAACTTACGCTGACATCAACATACTCAGCAAAATCCCAAATATTGTAAAATCAAAAAAGAGTGATGTTTATAACTGTATAAGCACTGCAAATATAATTGTTATAAATGAGCTGAAAGGAATGATCTCATTATAAGGGTAAATGATGAAATGAGATGTTGACTAATGGTGACGGCTATTATACGAGGGTCTGTGACTACAGTGGTGGAAGAACACTTTCCAGTTCTGGTTTGGTCGAGTAAAGTGAATGAGAAAAAAAGACAAGAAAATCAACACTGGGGCCTTTTAACAATGGAGCACGAATGTGTTCACGAGATTTCTTTACGTTCTCGAAAGAATTGAGTCGAATAGAAATTTGTCCGATACTGTATGGAACGATCCTATCTGAGATCACTCTCGAAAGACTTGTGAGTTGATATGTGATAAGAGCACCTTACAGGTCTTCGTTTACAATCTTCTACTCTACATATCGCTTAGTTAAAAATATTACGACCTAGGGCTCTAACTAAGCTTCAAAGCTTTTAATAAAAGGACAGTCGATGAGATATCTTCTAATTTCTATTTAACATTTGAGAGTTAATGAGAGTCGGTCTTTCGATAGATCGCAACATTGTACTTGGAAGAAAATTACTGAAAAATTGATTAGGTGTTTTTTCGCCCATTGTAATACAGTTGCTCTTAGTCTGTTTTGAGCCATATGTTAACATAGACGTTATGGAAAGGGATAACGAATGAAATTTGAATGAGTCTGGAATAGCTCGATGTAGAAATGTTGATGCTAAACTCTGGAAATACTTCAAATTGTTATACAATATTGATGAAGTAAAATCATAAAAGGAAAATAACAAGAGACTGGTAGAGGGGTTAAAACGGACTACTTCCTTCGCATGAGTGATTGCAAATGATTGACTGATTTGATTAGTGAGTGTGTAGTCGTCGCTGTCGTTCAAGAATTGCTAGTCTCTGACGATCGGTTGATTTTCTGATTGACGAATGGGTTGTGGTTGATGATGAAAGAAATAAGAAGAAGAGGAAAAGGAAACGAACGAACGAACGAACGATCGAACGAGCGACTGAACGAACTATTTAGGTGTTCGTCCACTTCATTCGAGGTCGTTCGAGTGAAGTGTGCATTTTTACGTTAATATTTTCCTTTCAACATATTTGTACTGTCACAATAAAAATTGCATGTCACAACAATCGATGGAATTGAAAAATATGTCTTTATCATAGGTATACCTTTGAAATTTCAAAGCTCATCATTAACTAGGTGTTTGCACCTTCGCCCTAAAATCGCTATAACGTCAAAAATTCAACTTTATGCGAAAATTTTCTACTCACTTCTTATGGTGATTACATGTAAACACTGTCAGCTTGGAATATGGAAGCAGATGAAAATATAACGTCTCCAATTGAGCTTCCGAACTTGATCCAGGAAATAAAAATCGAAAGCAAGTACTTTTCTTACCCATTTTGTGAAGAATTTTCTTGCGCATCGTTTGGCATATTTTTGCACATACTTGCCCAATAATGGAACCGTCACAGGAAGTAACTCTCAACTTACTACTTGACGAGCTTCGATTGGAGCACAATTTTCATACTGCATTTGACAACATCAATCGTGCAAAACGCTGCCAAGTTACGTGTAGAACTACGGCGTATGAATGGTTTATAAAGTATCGCAATGGAGATACTGATTTGGCTGACCAACCAAAGTCCGGAAGACCGCGTGAAATTGGTCGAGAAGCAATCATTGAAGCGATTGAACAACGTCCTACTTCGTCAATTGGTGATTTGGCCCAATTGATTTGTTGCCGGAGCGATGGCAGAACTGCATCCAGGCAGACGGCATATACTTCAATTAATGTTATCTGAAACTTTCGATTACTCGGAAAAATAATTTTGTGGATCAAGTTCGGAAACTTAGTTGGAAACCTAATAAATGTAAAATCAATATCTCCAGCTTATAATTGAAATAGTGCTGAGATATGTAGATACAGATAGATACAAATGCATAGATATGAATGTATAGATACAGCGATACGGTTATAGATCTTAGCATGCGATTCATCCTGCATATAAAGAGCCGCCGAGTGAAGTTCTTCATTCAAGCGATACTCTACTGAAGAAGATTTGACTCAAGCGACACAAAGAAAAAAATCCACAACGATGACGATCGACCCGAATCAACGGCTTTGAAGATGACGAAATACGTCGAGACGTTAGTCGAATAGAACATGTTATTGATACCGCGTGCCACAGGCTTAATCAACGAAAAAAATGATAGATTGGTTATTCCAAGGTTAAAGGAAGGTCGGTTTAAAGTACAGTGTTGAGAACGCTTTTGTTTAGGTTTTCTCAGAAAACATCGTCGATCTTTTTTTGCAAAACAGAAGCCCTGTTAATGCAATGGTTAGCACGTACATCGGAAAGGGTGTGACGCAGGTTCACGTGCCGTTCAGCGTTTGAAATTTTGCACATCGCTCAACATTCCTTGCTATATAGTTGAAAACGTATGTCAAAAGTAGAATAAAAACACTTGCCAAGTTTGATGCTCTTCAGTACTCGTGGCAACAAGTGAACGTCTTTCGTCTCACTTTTAATAAATTGTCTTAATCCACCAGGATACAGTGAAATATTAGGTCACCCATCGACATGACTTTAGGTACAATTCAATTGTTCTGTGCTGATATTTTCAGACTTCTTGTATTTCAGAAACTGGTGAATGTCTACAAGAAGGAGTAAATCGTTAAATTTTGGAATGTTGTCGTGCACATGTACTTGTCGTAGATTGATCAAATTTTACAGGACTGTCGCTCTCGTTTGACTATTTATAAGATGAGGCACATGCGGCGGAGCTAGTGAAGATGCGCGTCAAGTGGTACACGCAAGATCAATGTTCGTACTTACTTAGCGCCAAACTAGCATTCCATACCTTGAAGTTTAGCACATTTCTTGCAGAGCTGTCCCGCGAAGTTCTGCCATTCCGAAAGATATCACGTGTCTGTGGTGAACACATGGGAACTCCCTACCACGGTTATTCGATATCTCTGCTGGAAATCGACCCGAACGTTAGTAAAGAGGATTTACTCATTCACGACCACGCCTAATGATTTGTGATTGGCGCATAGAGCGACACCTAAATTTCGGCTATTACAGACCTGTTGGCTATACGGCAAAGGGCGACATCAAGCATCAGAAGATTTGCAGAGTTGACAACATGGCAGGATTATAAAAGAAAATTTGCTCTGTTTTTCCATAAGTATGAATGATGAAGATGCCACTTTTTACTATATACTAATATAGTTACTTTCGGTATCCGAAGTAATTCACAAATTTTTCTTTGCCATTCAAATACAAGACCATTATGTTACATTTTAATCCTATAGCCGATTTAGGAGGTTTCGCCTCACTGTGAGCTTAAGAAGATCATGTTGCCCCCAATCCACTCAGTCAAACGCCCCCATTATCTCAACAGAAAAATTTGCTGAACATATGTTTCACCGAACCATAAGAAAGCAACTTCTCAACATATTCACCGCTCTTTATGAGTCGTCTGCTGTTCTCCAAGTGGGGGCAACCGTGATGAGTCCATGGGCTGCCAATGTACCTCCCACATCAAAATGATAGTCTCATATTCTGCGTTTTTCCTGTGTCAAACGAGAAATTTGCCCTTGGAGTTGAAGTGCTCCGAAAATTTCTTGAGTTTAACTCGTTGAATCCCATTTTGATTTCCTCACGCGGCGAGCGGTGGGATCGCGCTGAGAACGTAGCGTGGTACAACGCCAATGGGGTAGTTTCCACTGCTACGTGCGCCGTAGAATATCCTGGCCCGCGACGCTGCAGTGGTACATTTACGTGCCAAATTGTGCTCTAGGAGATGAATCCCTGCCCATTACTTATGATGGCCATGATTCATTAATGTGATTAAAATCGAAGCCACAACTAAGTTTCAGGAATGAACTCGTTTGTGAAGAGGTTTTTTGTACACATATAAGTGCGGAACAGAGTTCTCCTTGGCTGACGCCCTTACGTGGGTTCGATAAACCATCGATTGCTTACAGTAAGTTCAAGAGTATGGTTCTGACCGTTGAAGTGGATTATCAGAAACAAAATCTCCTATGTAGGAATCATCCAAGGCACTATTTAATTTACAATTAATACTTAAAGAGGACATTTCATTAAGCGAATTGAAATCCCAGAGCAACAGATTATCCTACGTAGAAAATCCGACTTATGTGGTATCTACATTTATTGCTCAGCTACAACAACTCAGAGAACGTCGAAAACTGATTCACCAATGATTTACTTTTCCACCTAAAACTTTGTGATCCTTTTTTTGACCGGGTGTTCAACTACAGTAAAAGACAAATAATGTTTAGAGGCACTCTAACCAAAATTGGTTTTTCACAAAGGTTTTGGAAGATATCTTGATACTGTAAATGAAATAGAATGATAGGAGGAAAATTAACGCAAGACAACTATATCTACTCAAAATGGAACATAAAATGAGTCGTGACGATCCCGAGCAACAAAAAAACAAATTTTACAGTAATTCCCAAGACCGACTGTTTCCTTAATCAGATTGGGATTGTCAACACATAGGGTTGCTATTTAACCACTTAGTCACAATCATGAGTACAGTATATATGCATACATATATATATATATATATATATATATATACATATGACTACTAGTCAATTAACAGTTATGTTAACTTACCGGTAAACTAGCGACACACGAATAAATCATTACTATTCGCTTGAGCGTACTTCTGTCTCAATTTCACAGCACCGAATTTTTACAACTATAAAAGTAACAGTAGGATTGCTTTAGTGATCTTACAAACACTATAGTGATGTAGCATGTTTTACTTATGATGAAGTTACGCGACGGATAGAATGAACGTTTTGGATCGGCTTTGCAGCTATCTAGACAAGTGTACATGTGTGTCTTGTGGCTTCTCAGCCAAATTACTCGGCTGAGTTGGTTTTACCGATTCGGGTAAATTGCACAGGTCCTGGTCACAGCAGCAAACTGTTATTTCCAACTGCGTATGGTTCTGACAACCAACCTGTAAAAAACTTCGATATATATATATATATATATATAATGCAATTTTCAAGATATAATGGATAATGTATAATATATAATACAGAATATGAGCGCATGTGGCGCAGTGGTTAGAGGTGCCCTGCGTCGCACACGAGGTCACTGGTTCGATCTCGCGCTCATGGCTCACCAAGCCATCCATTCCTTCGGGGTCGGTAAAATGGTACCAGACAGGTCGCAGACTTGTCTGGGAGGATAAGCAGCACTGACTCGGTTCAGCGGGAGGCCACCGCGAGTCACTGTATAGGCCAGATGTGCATTCAATCACCTCAGACGAAGTTAAAAATTGAAGTCGAATGCATGGCGCATCCCTCAGGGATTGATCAACGCAGAGAGCTTTATCCTTTATCCTTTATAATACAAAATATATACTATATATACCCAGTGTTAAAGAGTGATGTGCAAAACTTTAGCGCCAGGCAGGACTAAAACCCGCACTTCACTCTTTCCGGTAATGCGTGCTCTATCTGTTACACTACTGACGTCCATCTTGCACATCGTTCTTTGTACGCTAAAGCGCACCGATCTGTCAGCCGCCAGCCGTCAACGGCCTGCCCCGGGTAAGGCGGTCTCGACATTAAGCCCAGTCACGCTGATAGATATTGGGTAT
This sequence comes from Parelaphostrongylus tenuis, assembly GCA_019055375.1. NCBI lineage: Eukaryota > Metazoa > Nematoda > Chromadorea > Rhabditida > Metastrongylidae > Parelaphostrongylus > Parelaphostrongylus tenuis. Next base: position 360 of record JAHQIW010005962.1, on the reverse strand, counting down.
TAAAGATAAAATAAAACTGCTTTTTATTCAAACGCTTTTCTGTGGTGGTATGATGTTATAGATATATACCATTGTTATAGAGTGATGTGCAGTAGTGAAACGGATAGAGCACGCATTCTCGGAAAGAGTGAGGTGCGGGTTCTAGTCTCGCCTGGCGCTAAAGTTTTGCACATCACTCTATAGCACTGGATATATATCTATAACATTATATCATCGCAAAAAAGCGGTTAAATAAAAACAATATCATATTCTATATAGTTCATATTTTTTTGAAATATCCACCATATGTAAATATTTATTTATATATACACACTCGGAGGTACAGCAGCGCAGTGGTTAGTGATACAGTAAATCAAAGGG